>APFE030160487.1:28206-75585 GCA_000404065.3 Pinus taeda
TAACTTACGTGTTTAAATTTTATTGACCCTAATAGTAATAAGTACCTACCTAATAGTGTACCTAAGTCAGACTCGTGACTATAACAATTATATGAATTTATGATAACTATCAATGCAGCAGGACTACATAGTCCATATCCATCTTGTCTCGGTAGTAGATTTAGATTCAATAATCATTAAGGCACATAGTTAAAATGACGAAGCTTGCCAGTTAAATATTTAATGCATTAATTGAGACAACATTGGCAATTTGGCATTCAATGGTAAAGCATTGATTATGGAGTTAAGTATTTATAAAAATTATGAGTATATTGTGTATAAATTTTTTTCCATATGTTTTTGATCTAACATCGATCTCCTTTGAATTTCATCCCAATTTTATCATAATCTCACATTTGGCAAGATTATGCAGTCGATGCCCAATGCCCATCACAATGCTGGAGCCTGGAGCTTTCACAGTTTCCTAAAAGGAATACATGATATTGCAGAGTCTATAAAAGAAAAAAAAATGGCAAGTGCCAAGTCCACACAACTACTCAGGCTTGATGGTTTGTAACCATCTCCTCTATTCCCCTTAATCACCAATCTACACAGGTTGGTTCATCCATTCATTTATTCTCTAGTTTATAATATAAACCGGTTTTTACCTATGTAAAGATTTATCTATATAATACTCTCTTCTGCAACTTGGCAAAATAATAGGAACAAAGAGATCCTTTGGATTTTGACATCCTTCCTTGTCTTTCAGCAATTCTATTTGGGGTCTCAACATCTAATTGCACACAGAGTTATGTTGTTCAAGTGGTCGGCGAGTTAAATTAAGAACCCATATCGGGGGAAAAGTCTCGAATTCGACGCACTTGCTACTGAGCAAATCAATGTTCATTGTTTATGATTCTTCTTCAAAGTTGAAATCAATGTTTACAAGGGTATTTCAAGGTCATGGTTCAGAAAAACGATGTATACCGGAGGAAATTGCACCCCTGGGACCTATTTTTTCAAAGGTACACTGGAATTTGTGGTCTTCCCCCAGTTTGAACTATATTTTTCCTTGTACATATCTTAGTTGAATATTCACTTTGATGATTCTGTTAAATTCATGAATAAGCTTCACTTTCTGTTAATTCATGCAGAAGCTTCACATTGATGCGTCTGTTAAATTTATGCCAAAGCCTTCGAGTCCTTGAAAATGCCCTTAACCATTTTGTACAGACGCCTTATTTTGAATAGGAATCCCTGAAATATATGCATATGCACATTTGTGTTACAATTTCAAAACGAAGAATGAGCATAGACTAACCGAATATGACAGAGATACCTTTACCCAAGCTCTATTGTCCTTTATTGGTTAGTAAATAGTCCTTTATTATTGAAGTGGATTTATCTTCCGTTTTATTCTGTCAAATTCAGCGACATTGGAACTTAGCCTTGTCCTTTCAGATAGACCACATTTGTGGGCCATTAAGGCCACTAGAATTTTCACCTGGTCTTGGATGTGGCAATTAACTCCTTTGAAAGTGCTTCAATAGGGTTTTCTCCCAATTTCTTATTGTATTTAGCTCTATTGTTCCCATTAACATGGCACTAAAGCAAGGCTTGAGAATTATTGGAAGTGCTTTGATTTCACCACTTGACAACTGCTCCGTTGACAACCAAGCTTCCATTTTTTTTCTTCAAAATAATGGTTATTGGATTTCAATAAAATCCACTGTTGCTAAAAGCATACAATGATTTGCAAGATTCTAAAATGTTATTTCCACATTCTAAGAAGAATTAGAAATTGTCGAGGGCAATGCTCACTATACAAAAAGAAGCCCTCCAATTAAAAATAATACAATTGTATTGTTTAACTCACTCACCTATTACAATTATATATCAGCGAAACAATTTTAACTAGAAAGAGAAAATTTACTATTCTGGATGCACGCTAGCTTATCCCAGGTTGTGGTTAAATCCTGACTTTGCATGTAAATGTTTTTCATGGCAGTTCATGAATCTAATTCGAAAGCCACATTGTTCATGGAAGTTCATGAATCTAATTCCCAAGCATTCAAACTGCTCATCTTCTCTCTAATTTCCTGAATAAGAGTGTTTCTTCTTCCTACATTTAAAGGTAAGAGGTTCATTAATTTGATTAAATTTTGTTTTTTTAAATAAGTAAATAGTTCAAGGTTTAGACATATTTTGTAAGATTTGAATTTTATCTATTTATCAACTAGTCTAAATCCATCTTAACTCTCTAGATTTATTAAGGGCCAAGTTGTGGTGAATATAATTTGAAAAATTTAAATAAAACTGATAAAAATAGATATTAAAAGTCATGCGATAGGCAGTTTAAAAATAAAACCATAAATATAAAATAAAATTTCACTGATGGATAAGGGCACCCGTCCAATTTAACCCCTGCATAGGAGTGATCCATGATTCTCCTTGGTATCGGTTCACCCTACCAAGAAGGGATTTAGCATAACCTTTGTATTGAGCGCAATAACTTTAAGAAGTGACATCACCTATTCCATGGTGAAAATAAACTCTAAACAACCATCCTATTATAAAGGAGCCATGACATTTATTTAGCATATATATAACCCTACAATAAGGTGTTAAATATTAAAGTGTGAAGGGGTTCGTTCACACTAAAGAACCTTATGAAATACTGTGGCATCCTAAAGTATAGCAGAAGGTAATAATATTAATTTGAATATAAAATAGTTGCTTTATAGTAGTTTTGCATTCCAAGGTGACTATGGGTTTATCATAGATGCAAATAGACTAACATATGCACTTTAGCTTTAACTCGGTACAAGAACAAGGCCAACTATGAAACCTTCAAGGGGTGGATTCTGACCCTTCTTACCTTGTGCAACCAATTCATTAGTATAAATAGAAAAAATAAAAAATAGCCCCTTAAATTGGGTATGTGATAATAGATTAGGAATTTTCAGGATAAAGTGAGAGTAAATCTCTATCGTTAAGGTTTTTGTTTCATGTTTTCTTAAATATATGTGTTTAAATTATATATTAATATTTTATTATTATTTAATAATAACGATAACAAATTAAAATAAATTATTATTATTATTATTATTTTAAATATTCTAAGATGTATTATGTAGTAAGTGTTAGTAAGTATTTTCATGGTGATTATGGATTGATGGTTATAGGCATTTACTAGTAATTTAATCTCTATGGGTGCACTAGTTAAATTAAAATTACAGAGGCCTTATTCCAAAATAGACACACAATTGTAATTATGACACAAATAGAAATCAATAATATTAAACACATTTTTATTATAATTATGTGGATAAGAATATTTATTTTGGAATAGGAATTCCATAATTTTAATTTAATTATTAATAATTTTTAGGTGGATGGTAGGGATTTAATCTCCAAAGAATATTTTATAATATTCTTAGTAGTATCTATAAATCAAAAGTTGATACTTATCTTAAAAGTAGTTATGCATTTTATACCATTTTAATTAAATTGATTGATAAAAAATGTCACATGAACATGTGTTATATGAATACGAGTGATGATTTTTGGGCATGTGGTATTAGTAAGTCATGATATTGTAACAAATCCTATTATATGTTAAGAATACCCATGGTAAAGTGGGGATGAATCTTCATGTTTAAATATCTTGTTCCATATTTTTTAAACATATATGTTTAACTCATTTATAAAAAATATTATAACTAACCATAATACTAAAAATAATTTAAAATAAAGTTATAATTTAGTTAATTTTTTTAATATTAGCAATGGTAGATGTATCATAAAGTAATTTTTTTGATGCCTATGGACATTTAAGACCCATTTAATTTATGTGGCTGCACTAGTAATAATAATAATAATAAAACCATAATTAAGTTACACATTAAGTAGTGTTTGAGACAAATATTTGATCAATAAAAATTATAAAAATATATATACTTTACCCCTTTTAATTTGAATTATGTCATTTACTTATTAAATTAATAAATAATCTTATAAATTAATAATGAACTAATTTCATGTTGTATCAAACCACTTCAAGAAGCCCATGGAAGTGGAAGCAAGGGGTACAGACAGAGGAAAACAAGAAAACAACAAAGCAAAGAGGCAGGCAGAAATGCAGGAGGAAGTCAGAAGAGAGAAGCGTACAGGAGTAGATAGTCAGAAGGCTGACCCCAGCAATAGGATAGGACCATGTAAACCTAAGGCATCCATCACACCCCGTGTGGTGCTAAGTGCTCCAACACTACAGACGCACAGAGAACATATGGCAACCTATGAAGTGATATGTAAATTCATGGGGTTTTGGCCAACAGAGAAGGCACTACACGCATTGATAAAGAACCATTCGAAACCTAAGGGAGAAATAGAGCTACACCTTGGATCCAAGGGTTTCTTCACAGTTGTGTTTTCAAACCTAGTGGACAAAGACAAGGTGTTTGAAGGAGTTCCTTACTTCTATGCAACTATAGGCCTTTATATGAGGGTAATGAACTTTGTTCCAAAGCGAGAAACATTAACATCGATGTCGGTGTGGGTAAGACTATATTCCCTACCTCTAGATTACTGGCTACCAAAATCGCTAAAAGCCATAGGTAATAAACTAGGGCATTTTTTAAGAATATCAAAAGCCACTCTACGAGGAAAATATACCTCCTTTGCCAGAATATGCTTGGAAATGAACCTTTCTGGGGCTTTGTCGGATGAAATAATTTTAGAGGTATATGATGAAGAATGGGTACAAGCGGTGGACTATGAGCATGTACCCTTCAGATGTCGCAAATGCCATGAACACGGGCACCTCTTCAGAGACTGCCCTTTAAGTAAAAGAGGAAGGAAAAAACAGAATGAGGTGTTGATTTAATGTGGAAAACTCATGATCAACTCTGGTAAGATGAAAGACCTAATTAGTTACTCCTTTACAAATATTTCTTAATGAAGCTTACAATATGGAATATTAGGGGTCTAGGAAGCAAAAGGAAACAAAGAAATCTCAGCAATAGAATGAAGGTAGAAAAACTAGATATGATATTTATTCAAGAAACAAAATCTTCAATAGAAAAAATAAGAGAAATACACAACAAATGGCTGATTAGATATGAATATCTAGAAATTAAAGTAGATAAAATAGCAGGAGGAATTCTCACACTTTGGAACCCTTAGAAGCTAGGAATCCTAGATGCTGAAGCATCCAGGAACTATCTATTAGTGGTCATCCAACCTTTGGTGGACAAGAAAATTTATTTGATTACAAATGTTTATGGTCTAGAAAAGCATGATGACAAAATCCAGCTTCTTACCTCACTAGAGGAATTAAGGAACAGGCATTCGAATATCCCTTGGATTCTGGGAGGGGACTTTAACATGATCAGGTCCCTGTCAAAAAAAAAAAGGTGGAACCAGATCACTAGGCAGAGATTCCATAGCATTTCAGAATTTCATAAACAACATGAGGCTAGTAGATACAGAGACAAGTTATGGTATCCTCTCCTGGAATAATAAAAGGAGAGGAGAGTCTCAAGTGGCCTCAAAACTAGATAGATTTATTATCTCGGAGGACCTCATCCTAATAGGCCTTGACTTGTCAGCTATGATACTCCCTTTTGGTGGCTCGAATCACTGGCCTATTCAACTTGAAGCATCCTTTATAGGAATTCCAAGAAACAAACCTTTCAGATTTGAAAACATTTGGCTTACCCATCCTAACTTTATCAGCAATATTTAAAAATGGTAGATAGAGGATGTTCAAGTTCAGGGAATTAAAATGTTCCTCCTGCATAAAAGATTGAAACACATCAAACTCAAGCTTAAATATTAGAATAAGAATGAGTTTGGCAACATTTTTGAAGCCAAAAAAATAGTTGAATGAAAGCTACAAGAAATTAATCAGATCCTCATCACAAATGGCTTCAACAAGGAGAGAAAGGAACAAGTTGACCATCACCAACAAGAATGGGAAGGATTATGCAAGCAAGAGGAGATATTCTGGAAACAGAAATCAAGGGTAATATGGTTAAAAGAAGGAGAAAGGAATACTCAGTTTTTTCACAAATCGACCATGGGTCACGGGTCTGATAATAGGATTTCACAAATCAAATATTCTCAAGGAAAACAACTCAATACCCACAAAGAAATAGAAGTTGTTCTAGTTCAATATTTCCAAGGCATAGCTGAGGAATCCCTTTTAGATAGATCTCAATTCATCAAGGAGTTTACAAAGCACATTCCTAAGCTTGTGACAAGAGAAGATAATTATAATCTAAACAAACCAGTGAATGAAGAGAAGGTCAGCGGAGTCATCAAAGAGATGCAAAAATGAAAAGCACCAGGTCCAGATGGCTTCAATGTTGACTTCTTTAAAGCATGTTAGGAATAGTCAAGTACGATATCATCGATGTGGTGGAGGAATCAAGGAAAAACAAAATTGTTTTGAAGGCACTCAATACCTCTTTCATATCCTTCATTCCAAAGCAGGTTAATGCTATGACACCAGACAGATTTACACCAATAGCATTATGCAATGTGGTGTACAAAATTATTTCCAAAATAATTGCCAACAGGCTTAAGCCCCTTCTTCCAACTCTCGTGTCTGAGGAGCATATTGGATATGTGGAAGGCAGCAAATTCTCAATAATATCATTCAAGCTCACGAGGTGGTTCACTCACTTAAGAAGAATAGGCAGGCAGGAATGATTATACAACTTGAACTAGAAAAGGCTTATGATAAGCTAAGTTGGGCTTACATCAGGGATGTTCTAATAGCCTATGGATTCGACCATAACTAGACAAGATGGGTAATGGCCCTTGTAACTACCTCCAGGTTTTCAATCCTGTTAAATGGTTCACCATCCACAACCTTCAAACCTTCGAGAGGTCTCAGACAAGGAGATCCACTCTCACCCTTCCTCTTTATTCTCATGATGGAAGGGCTTGGAAATGCTCTCAAATTTGCCAAAGCAGAAGGCCAAATCAAGGGTCTCAAACTTACCATGAATGGAAAGGCTTTGACCCATCAACAATTTGTGGATGATACCATGTTGCAGGGTACTCCCACAGTCAAGGAAGCTCTAGCATATCAACAAATCCTGAAAAACATTGTAAAGGCTGCGGGTACAGAGGTAAGCCTTTCCAAATCAAAGATCTTCTTTTCTAATACTGACATTGCTATTGAGAGACATATTTCTAGAATTCTAGTCCTTCAGAGAGATATGCTACCCTCCAAATATTTGGGAGTACCTCTAATAGAAAAACATCTAAACAAGGAAGTTTGGGAGCCTATGACCAAAAAGCTCCAGGACAAAATCTGGAAATGGACAAATAGGTCTTTGAATTTAGCAGGACAACTAGTGCTCACAAAAGCTTTCCTTCAAACAGTTCCTATCTTTATGTTTTCAGCCCTTCCAACTCCTAAAGGAGTTATGCAATAATGCAAAAATATCCAAAGAGATTTTCTTTGGGGCAAAGGGGAAGAGAAAAAAAATGGGCTTTGGTAGTTTGAGAAAAGATCTGTAAACCTAAGACACATGGAGGTTTGGGACTCAATGACCCTGAAATACTTAACAAAGTTTTGGGGGAAAAACTATGGTGGAGATGGCTAAAAGATGCAGCTTCACCTTGGGCCAAACTTTTGAAACAGAAATATGCAAACAATTGGCAAGAAAGGGATCACATTAGAATGTTTGGGCTCATCAAAGGCTCCCACATTTGGAACAAATCTTGGGATAATAGAGCCATTGTTCAGAAACACAATTTCTGGGAAATAAGAGCTGGAAACCTTGCTTGGTTTTGGGAAGATAATTGGCAACAGGAACCTAAATTGTTAAGAGAAGAATTCACCAATCTCAAGAATGATACTGACAACAAAGGGCTACTCAAGGTAAATGACTTCTGGGATAAGGAAAGAAGCAAGGGAAAATGGAGAGTATGGAAGAATCTGGTATACAGTCATGACTCTTTGTTGAAGGCACGGGCAGAAACTTTAACAGCCGTCTTGGATCAGAGAAAGATTTTGGCATCAGCTGATTCAGACCAGCTGATATGCGGCAAACACAATGAAGGCAACTTTAACCTCAAAGAGGCCAAGAACATAACCCTTGGACTTGACTATCCCAACCCTAATTAGGTATGGAAGGAGCTATGGCAGAACCAAAGCTAGATGAAAATCAAACTGTTCATGTGGTTAGTGCAGCATAAAAAAATTCTAACCTAGGAAAGCCTTAGGAAAAGAGGGGTATCCGACCCATCTAGATGCCAGCTATGAATTACAAGAAGAAACTATAGATCACCTACTCAAACATCTACCCATTCACATCCACCTTGTAGAACTGGGTAGCTTCTATATTTGGACAAATAGACAGGGACATGGGCAACATTACCAGTACTATGAAGAAGTGGAGGAAAAATTTCTCTGATAATGAAATAATCAACTATGCTTGGGCTTTAGTTCCGGGCTTTCTACTCTGGGATGTCTAGAAAGAACGCAATAACAGAATATTCAAGAACAGGAAAGGTTCTCCCCAAAAAATCATGGCTCAAATTTTAAGATAGCTCAATGAGACAGTAGGGACCCTCATTAAGATTCCCCCTGAAGACAAACCAAAATATTCGGATGTGCAGATTCTACTGCATTTGGGTCTTCAGGGGCTTGTCCCACGGGGCAAAAAAAGGAATGTAAGTCATATAATAACTGATAAGGACTTCTGGAAACCCCCCCAAGGGATTTTTGAAATGCAATAAAGATGGGGCCTAAAAAGGAAACCCTGGTATGGCGGGGTATGGAGGAGTAATAAGAGATGAAAAGGGTTTCATAAAAACCATCTTTCATAGCCATTTGGGAAAATCCACTAACAATATGGCAAAGCTTATGGCCCTTGAGAAATGTCTAGAAATATTGAGGGACTCAAATCTCCATAATACCATAATTGAAGCTGATTTCGAATTGATTATTAATTCGGTCAAGAAAATTTGCCATGGCTTTGCTCCAGATAGAGTCTCGAGAAATTGGCAGCTTCTGTAACTGTATCAATGGATTCAATCCCACCTACAAAACATGAGAAACCTTAGTTTTACACATGTGTGCCGAACAACCAACAATGTAGCAGACATTTTAGCTAATGAAGGTGTTCTCTATGCTAAGAGCAATAAAATTTATGATTGGACAGAGACCCCCCAAAGCAGATTGAGGGAAGAGTGTCTCAGTCAGGTGAGCGCGGACATGAGGCTCTATCAAAGCAGGGTAAACTAGAAGGATGTAGACTAAAGGAAACAGGGGTATTTTGATCTTTTATGGTGAAGAAATGCATGGATATCTGGTCTGTGGGCAGGAACATGTACCCTGAACCCTTCATACCCAAAATTTTCGGGTGGGAGTCAATTTAAATGAAAAGTCTTTTTATGATAACAAAATTTTCTAAAGAAGATCACCTTTGAATTAGCTTTGCTGGGCGTTTGGTTAATGTGCTAGTAGTTAGGCCGATTTGATGCAATCCTAGGGATTTCGCATAGCAACTTGCAAGGGGGTACCATGCCTGTTGGACTTGAACTTAAATCAAATGATGGCTTTATTGGACTTTGGGTCTGGGTGCGGTGTTACCTTCCGTGCTTGTTTCTCTTCAAGATTGGGATTGTTGGATTTCTGGTGGTCTACATCCTCGAGGGTTATCTCCCTAGGCAGACCTGAAATCATTATATGGCGGTCTCTATTTCCCCATCGGGTCTGATTCAAGAATTAAAGAATTTTCATGTTTTCATTTTGATATAGAGCCTCGTCCATCAGATCTCTGAAGGCGGATCAAACGATCTCAGTGATTGATTGTATTTTGAAGGTCTCATAGTTATGTTTTGTGGGCCCTGGGCCCGGATTTTGAGCCTTTGGCTCACCACCCAAGGCGTTGTGTGGCTCATTAACTCTCTGGCCCACATCTCCTTTGGGTTAGTTGTACTTTATGTAATTTGTTTTTAAATATATTTGAATAGAAAGACCGACTCTTACTTCAACAAAAAAATTAATAAACTAATTTCAAAGTTACATATTTAAATTTATATTAGTAATATTTTTAACTATTAAATCATTTAAATTTTATACGTGACACTTTAAATAAAAATAAAAATATCATTAAAAATAAATATAAATTATATCTAATATTATATATTTAATTATAAAATTAACTAAATATATTTATAAATTAAAATAAATAAAAATATACTTTAAATAAAAAGTTAAAATTATATTAATAATTTAATTTATAAAAACATTATTTTATCAAAATAATGTCTTTTATGAATAGTTAAAAAAAAAAATCAAATTGTTATTAAATGATTATTAATTAAATTTAATATTCACGAATCTATAAATTTTTTAAGCTTTTGCATTAAGATTATGATATACAATTCTGTTATAAATAAATTTGTAATTAAATTTATATTCATGAGTGAGTACTAAACTGTTAAACTTTGAGGCCAAACCTCAGAGATCAAGTATCATATTTATGGTTGCATCATATTTATGGTTATAATTAATGTGAAACTAAAATTATAGAGTATGTATAATATTTTTGGTTATACAGGAGGTTAATAAATATAAAGTATTCTTTATATTAATGGAAAATTATATATCAAAAGGTTAAGGTGGTTTAGGTAAATTTGATTCGATCAAGTTATTGGCGGTTTTTGAGCTTCAAGATTATGAGAACCTATGGATTTTTCCATAGTATTTCTCTCTAGTGTAGCCTATTTAAAGGCATAAATTATCTATGTTAGTTTGTCCTTGTGGCCAGTGGGATCCCAACAATGTTGTCATTAGACACCACAACTTGTGTCGATATTTCGTGATCCTAACAATTGCCCAAGATGATGATGAGGATGCAGATTTGAAGGTAAATGATTTCGTGATATATCGAAGGTTGAAACAATAGAGGTTTATGAATAAATTGAAGACTTGCATATGGAAAATCACTTCTAGTTCACCCTAGGATGAAATTGGCAGGAAATATTCTCCCCTTAATATTGGAAGTGGTTATTTTGAGTCATATGATGATGGTGACACCAGAAAGGACATTACTTGTGGTAGGTCTAGTAGAAACAAAAAGAGGAAATCAAGCATTATGGAAATATCAAGAATAGGACACACAATGATAATGAGGATGCAGATGAATAGCATGGGTTGAAGATATAAGGGGAGAGAGAGATAAAGTAGTGAGAAATGATAGGTCAAGATATGAATCAACAAAGCTAGAAATGTAGAGAGAGTCATCGTATGGACGAAAAAATGGAGATGGATCCAATGATGTTTAATTATATTGAAGGAGCTAGTGTTTGATAAGGGTCATAGTAGGGTGTAGGATCATTCCAGTGGTGGGTGAACACCCTAAGGTTTTTTGGTCCAAGTTGTGAAATTTTGCCATAGTAAGTGGTTGTAAGACTTATTGTTCACCGATACATGTTGCACATGAACGTGTGATTGTTGTAAGGCCTTAAGACTTTGGTTTGGAAAACATGTTGTGTAGTGGCAGATCCAGTCATCAAGTTATTGAATAGACCGCCTGGATAGGTACAAAGGTGGTAGGTGTATTTGTATTCTAGCTTGAGTGGGGAAATGTGAGATCTTAGGTGAGATGGTTGATGAATGATTGGGACCAAGTTAGGTGCGAAGGTTGATGAATGATTGGGACCAAGTTAGGTGCGACGGTTGATGAATGATTAGATTGTTTAGGGTAAACTTGACTCAGTCAAGTTACCGACAATTTTTGAGCTTCAGGTTTATGAGAACCCATGGTTTATGTAGACTATTTAAAAGTGAAAAGAATTCATGTTCATTTTTCCTCATTTCTTGTGAGATGTTAAAAATAATAGCTTTAGACACCACTACTTCTGTCGGTGTTTCATAATCCTAACAAAAAAAAGCGTTTGATTGTTTAAAACATTATATATTTTCCTCAACATTACTTTGATTTTGAGGGAAAAAATGTTTGAACTTTAAAAATATAATATATTAATTATAAATTAATTTTAAATGCAACAATAAATTATTAAGAGTTTCTTGATCCATAACATTAAGTATTTCAATGATATCGACATTTATACTCATTAGAAAAATTAACAAAACAATGATGGCTACCATGTAGATCAACTTTATAAATAAAATATATTAACTATAAATTAATTTTAAATGCAACAATAAATTATTAAATGCAACAATAAATTATTAAGAGTTTCTTGAACCATAGAATATTTTAAATGCAACACTAAATTATTAAGAGTTTCTTGAACCATAGAATTAAGTATTTTCAGTAGATTGACATTTATACTCGTTAGTAAAATTAACAAAGCAATGATGGCTACAATGTAGATCAACCAATATTTCATAAGATTACATCTGCGGGAGAGAAAAATTATTAATTAGAAAGACGTGTTTTTTTTTATGAAAAGGGAGATCAGATGGAATTTAATTAGGGAGAGAAAAATTGTTCGGTAGAAAGGAGTTTTTTTTAAGAAGAACGCGAGCAAGTGGCATTTAATTTCATTTCAATTGTTAATCCGTTATGTAATCTATATCACAACGTTTTCCATATTCCACTCCAAAAAAATTTAATATGTTACCCATTATATACCAGAGGGTTCCACTTGTCAGATATGTTCTTGCATTGAAATATGCGAAAGGTAATTGATTTTCACAAGCCGAAATGGGAAATTATAAATGTTTGGAATCTTTGAAATTAGAAATTAGAGTGAAATGGAGAAGTTATTGAACCAAAATCAGCTATAATAAATCATAATCAATCAATTAGGTGTGATCATATTTAACCATATTTAATTATAGTTAGCCATAGAAACCATTCTCCATTATGGTGAAACATTTTCAAATATGGCAAATTATCGGAAACTATATCTTTCCATCACTAGCTATAGGCAAGCATAGCCAACGATGGTCAAACACAGTGATATATAACCAACATGGTCAATCATGGTCTAGAAAATACAATGTGGTTGAACATGGTCAGCATACTCAATCATGGTCAACTATAGTCGACCATATTTAATTGGTTGAGCATGGATAAGTATGGTGAACCATGGACAACATTGTCAGAAAAGGACATCCACAATCACACATAGTTCACCATAGAAAACATGGTCAACCATGGTCACCCATAGTTAGCCATAGATAACATGGTTAATTGGTCATCATGGTCAATCATGGTAATCAAGGTTAAACCATGTTCAACACGATCAACATCATTAACATGGTCAACATGGTTTAACATTTTCAATCATATCAACCGTGATTAACCATGATTAGTGATGATTAACCTTAGCCAACCATGATCTACCATCATCTACAAGGTTAACCATGATCATATTTGGTCAACAATAGTCAATCATAGAAATCATGATCAACCATGGTATACCATGTTCAACACAACTAAACCATGGTCAACAAAGGTCAACCATAGCCAATCATTGTCTACCTTAAGTAACCTAGTAAACTAGAGGTCACATTGGTTAATGACAGTCAACCATGTTAAATGTTAATCAACCATGAAAAACCAATAATATTCTATCAACAATAGTTACCATATTTAATCTTAGTTAACCAAGGTTAACAACAAAAAACCATGATCATCCATGGTCAACCATAGTCAATCATAGTCAACTATTTTCACTTACAGTGGTTGAACATAGTTGATTACGGTTGACCGTAGTTGGTCATGGTCAACCATGCTCACTATGCTCACCATGTTCAACCATAGTCATCCATGGTTAACTACGCCCACCATGATTGATCCTAAAATACCATGATAAACCTTAATTAGTGATACTAAACCATGATTAGAATTAACCTACCATATTCAACCATGGTTAACTATGGTCTACCTTAGTCTACCATGACTAACTATTGTTATCTTTGGTCAACCATAGTTAAAAATTGACAACTTCAAGCACCATGGTCAACCATGTTTAACCATGGTTATCATGAACAATGATAATCAACCATGGTCAAAATTGTCAAACATGGTCAAAATGGTCAAACCATGGTCACGTATGGTCAATATGGTAAACAATTATTCAACATACCCAGCCATTGTCAACCATGTCTACTAATCTTCCCCACGCACATCAACTATTAACTAATACAACCACATTAGTAAAAGTGATTGATATACACTGATATACACCATTTTCCACCTTTCATATGCCAATGAGTATTTGAAATGGTGTCGATGTCAACCACTTTTATGAAAATGGTGTTAGTGGTCACCTATGGTCAATCGAAGGTCAACCATGGTCTACATGGTAAAACATTGTCAAGAATGTCAATTGTCAACCATACTTGAGTATATTTAACCATAATCGAACATACTCAACCATGGGAAAAATGGTCAACCATCATCAACATGTTCAACATGTCCAAGCACAACCAACTATGGTCAACAATGGTTAACTATAGTCAACCATGTGCCACCATTTTTAACCATGCTCAACATGGTGAACCATGGTCAACCACAATGAAGCAATATGGTCAACCATGGTTAACTGTAGTTAATGATATTCTACCATAGACAACTTTAGTTTACCTTCAACAAGTATGATTATCCATGGTCAAATAAATGTTAAGCATAATCCACCCTTCTTTACCATTACTTTACCATATTTAATTATAACAAATAAAAGTGAACCATATAAAATGAAATAATAAAGTACATTTATTTAATAAAAATACAGTATTATACAACAATTACTTTTAAAATCATACAACAAGATCTATCGTCACTTCAAATCTACCAAGTGCAAAGAGGAATCAAATCTTTTTGATGTCTCTATAGAGAATTAAAATGGTGGTTTAATTATATATTATAATTAATTATAAGTCTAATTATTTTTTAATTTTAATTTTATGTAATTTCACTGAGTCTAAATGTTTAAGTTAATAGTTAATAGCATAGATCCATCTTAACTCTAAATCTACCCAGCATTGAGAGAGATCCAATATCTCAAGTTGCAAACCAAAAAATTGATTCCTCTAGACTCGTTTTATATTTGGATGCCACAAAAGTACTAATAAAATGTTTTAACTATTAGAAAATCTCTCTCTATAGAATTGTTTTTGTTAATAATATTTTTTAAGATGTTACATGTTCATCTATATAGACTCACATTGAATTATTTCTTTATTAATATTTCTTTAAATTTTATTTTCTAACTTTATGTTAAACATTTAAGGAATTACAAATCTCTCGGATACCTTGAATTGAAAAAATCTACTAATAGATTAAAAAGTCCATATATATATATATATATATATATATATATATATTATATATATATAACGACTTTTTAATCTATTAGTAGATTCCTTCAATCTATCAGTATATATAATGTTAAAATCTTTTACTCATGCACATTGAAATATTTGATTTATGATGCACACTAATTATTTTTGTTATCAATAATTTTTAAATATTATAGATCGACTATAAATTATGAATGAAATAAATTGCACATCTACTTCAGAATGTAAAATGAAATTATATGATTTTTTTTAATTTAATTTAATTTTTTAACTATAAATGAAATTATATAAAATTGTATTATTTAATGTAGACATTGAAATATTGAAATAATATTTTATTTATAAAAAATAATATTTTTTTGTTATAAATATTTTTTTTAAATACTACATGTTAATGAAAATATGGAATAAATTACACATCATATAATATTAATAATATTATTTTCACATGTCATATTTTAACTATCTTATACTAAAAAAATATATTATTAATTTTTTTAAATACTTAATCTTTCCTAACATAAAATTAAAGTGGAAATTCAAATATTTTAGTATGACCTATTTTGATTTTTTTTTTTTATTATTACTATATTTTATTTTGTTAATATAAATAGTATTTTTTTTTTTAAATGAAACGTAAGTGACAACTACTACTTCATATTGGGTTGTAAAGTCATATTGGATTGTAAAGTTCTTCCACTGGAGGAATAAAAATTGTTAAATACATTAATTTATTGATCATAAAATTTGTTGAACGCTATATGAAATTGTTGAAATATCTTACTCTTATAATCAATACATCACCCATATTTAGGGGCACTTTTGAATTATTTCCTACCTGGTTTTCTATTATTAATACTTCTCATTTTCCTACGTATCATTTTCAAAGAACCTAATTTCCTGTAACTTTGACAGGAAATGTCAAATTATAGGTTATTTATTTTATCGTTTATATCAAGTTGAAGAGTTTACAATTTGTCTTAATTCAATAGCTAAATTACTTTAGTAATTATTGTCTTTCATTATCTGAAATATTTAACACTTAAAATTGTGATATGTGTGAGCAACTTTTAAAATAAATCATCTTTTATAATTTGAAAACCTGTAACCACAAATAAACAAGGAAAAAAATCCGAACAAGAAAAAATTTCCGAATCCATTAAAGTGTGAAAGCGAGTTCTTTCCTCACAAACTTCTACCAACCTCACAAATTTGTTTGGATGGTATTTTTTTGGGCTAGATTGAATTTTTTTTTTTTTTCAAAAAATCTAATTGTTGTTGTGCTTAGCTAGTTTTTTTTAATAGTGGAAATAGATTCAGCGCTATTAAAGATTTTTAGAAACCCAAAATCTTAAAATTTGACAGTTATAATTTAGATTTTCAAAAAAAATCAAATTTTACTATAATCCGGCCCAAATTTCCATTATTAAATCTCATTTAGTAAGAAGTCTCTATATCTTTAAATTTTATTAACAATGTATTTAGGGATTTTGAACTGAAAATTTAATATAAACAATAACATTTTCCTTTGAACTTGATAGCCTTTAAATTGCATTAACATTATATTTAAAATTTATTATTAAAATTAATTTTAAAATAACCAACAATATTCATGATGATATCAATTTCAGGGTAAATATTTTTAAGGAGAAAATAAAAAAACTAATTTTTTTAAAGTATATTTTCAATTTATCAAATTATAATTTTATTTTACTTATATCAATGTTAGAAATAATTGTATTTGAAACTATACTTTACATTTAAGTAAATTAGGAATAAGTAAAAATTATAATAAAAATTATAAGCTTTCTTATTCTTTTAGAAATTCATAACTTTTATTATATTATTTAATTAAGTAAATTTTAGATATCTTTCTTTTGAAAAGTAAATTTTAGATATCATTTCTTCTTAATTATTTTATTTAAACTTCACATGCTCACTTACATAATTAAAATACTTACAATTATATGAACAAATATATAATGTTACGAAATATCTTATTTGATCGACAAAATTAATATTTTTTAAATATAACTACATAAACTAAATATATCGCAGCCAAAAAAAATGTATTGTTATATTTTGTAAATTAAAAAAGACTCATTAACCTTCTTATAATTCATAATAATACATAATCCAATATAATGAATGCTTTGTAAATTATTGCCTCAAATGACTTCAAAATTAGAATATATGTCCATCCATGTAATGCTTCTTTTTCAGGGGAATTTATCCATCTATTCATTATATAGAAACTCAAAAAATAAAACCAAATATTTTGGTTATATTTTCACATTACAAAACATAATATAAAACTAAAATATTTAATATCTTAATTTATAATTATTTCTAACTTTCTCGGGAAATTGCTTAAAAATTTCTACCATAAAATTTTCCAAGAAATTCGAGAACAATAACCATGAAATTGTGGCAAAAATAAAATAGCATTTCCAAACAAACCTAGAAATGTCACAATTACAAATAACACAATAAATGGAGGATTAAGCAACTTTATTTATTTACTGGAGAAATTACACAAAAAGCTCTCAATAGAAATCGCTGCAGTGATGGCCAGAGAAGATTTGTTGCAATAATAAATTAAGCATCTAAAATAGAATTGGAAATCGATAAGTTGCACCTATGAATTACTATCTAGAAATTCTACTAATAAATTAGGCCTCTGAAATAGAATTGGAAATCAATAAGTTGCACCTATGAATTACTATCTAGAAATTCTACTAAAGCTACTATTGGAGGTGAATTGTGATTTATGCCCTCAAATTTGCTCCAAATTTTTTGCAAAATTAACTAGAGGTTTCTCTCACCAAAATCTACTAAACCCAGAATTGGCTAATTCCAAAATCTAGTAAACCCAAGAAAATCTTGGGCTAATTCCAATTGACCTTGAAAGCCCACAAAATGTGCAAAAAAAATTCTTGTTCTTTTTGCTACTATTGGAGAAGAATTAGAATTTCTCCCCTCACTGCTCAAAAAATTATGAAAATTTAACCTTGAGCTCCTCATACCAAATCCATAAAAACCGACAAATGGTTTGGCTTAACTCCAAGCCAAAATCAAACCCACAATGTAATGCAAACTAGAACCAACAATA
This sequence comes from Pinus taeda, assembly GCA_000404065.3. NCBI lineage: Eukaryota > Viridiplantae > Streptophyta > Pinopsida > Pinales > Pinaceae > Pinus > Pinus taeda. Next base: position 46,605 of record APFE030160487.1, read on the forward strand.
TGCCCTACAATAAGAATGCATGATTCTAACCTAATATTTCCTTTAAAATTCTATAAAATTAGTTATAGGCTCCTCACACCTAAACTAGCAAAACCCAATAATCGATTGGGCTAATTCCAGCTGACCTGGAATGCCTAAAATAAAGTGAATTTCTAGCTACATAGTTTTGCGCCCAACTAGAGAGGAATTGATGATAAATGATAAAAATCTCAAACAAATGGCTAAGAGATTGTGCACAAATATCCTTCTGTAAATATCTATCACTTCCAATTAAAAGATGTCGACAAATTCCGACACCAAACACCGACAAAAACTTTGTTCTCCAACCCCTGCGTAGGTGTTGTAAGAGAAAATATGGCCCAAAAAAAAGATATAGGAACATCTCTGAAAATGTTGCCAAAATTGTCCTCTGACCAATAGAAAATCTCTTACAAATACCCGACACCTACAATAGAAAGATGTTGCTCCAAATAAACCCCGCAATTTTGTCTTCTGCACCCAGAAATAACAAATTTTTGTATGAATGTTTTGCAATAAACTCCAATGGAAGTCCTAAAATAGACTCCCCTAAAGCCTCACTAGGGAGACACTCAAAGTTCACCAAAGATAGAGGTGAAATTTCCTCTTCGAAATCCTTTCTGCGAAGCAACACTAGTTGTTTTGGCTGAACAGCTCAAGAGAACTCAGGTTTAGATGTCAAATAAAAAAGATAAGGTAAAATGATTTGCAATTGAGTTACTCCTCCTCTTATAATTCTTCATGGAGCCTTCCTCTAGCTTCTAGATCCTCTATTTTTCCTTAATATTTTATTGGTGGGGAACATTTTCCAATTTTTTCCACCATTTGAATAAAATAATAGTTTGTCACCATTCGATAAAATAATAATTTTCTTCCATTCTCTAATAAAATAATACTTTTCTTCCATTCTCCATTGAAATACTAATTTAACTCCATTTTCTAAAATATTATTTGGTCATCATTCTCCATTAATATAATAATTTTTTCTTTTCTCCCACAAAATAATATTTTCTCCCTTCTATTTGATATCTCCAAAATTGGCAAAACTCCTTAGTGAATTCTGCACTCACAAAAATTGTGGAGATGATAGTCCTCCCCGCCATAAATTTCTTGTCTTCAAGCAATGCCTGAACAAGCACCCTCCCACTTCTGCAAGCCCAAACAGCCATTGCAAACAATACCAGGGTCCTAAACGTACCACGAAGTCATCCCTATCTCATGCACTATCCCTTTGTAAAGGAGTAGCTTGATACTAGGATCCCAAGCCATCATAATCAACATAAAACACCTCTTACTCCACCCATTTTCCAACCAAGTATAAACCCCAGAGCCCTCTACATACTTACCATGAGTAGAGCATCACAGTAATAAAAATCCTGAGAAGCACATCGTGAAGCTACCCTACTTAGTAGTCAATCTCATGTACTTCGGGATTAGGCTCTTGAAGATACAATCCAACCCCTGTGGAGATGAATTATTGTCCACATGAGCTCCCCCTGATCTCATTTTGTTGATCATCACGCCATGCTAGTGAAATCCCCCGTTGCAACAACAGACCATTAAAAGGCAATGGAATATATAATTGATCTTCCCCTGTAGGGACCAGATCACCCCTAACTATATTTGAACTGCAAAATGTTGTGATTCTTGGATCCTATGCTAGTTTCAAAAGGGTGCCACTAAGTTGACATTGCACCACTCTGACTATGGCGAACTACCCATCATGTGCAGATTGTAACCTCCCCTCTTGGAACCTATTGATGAAAAATATGTGAAGGACAAGCTCATCCTGCCCTAACATTTCCATGATATCAATTTTTACCCATCTACTGCCAATATCGGTCCACACAGTAACTAGGGAAACTTCTCTTGCCATGAAACAAAGGCCCTCGTGCTCCCCCATATGTCAAACCAAGAGTGAGCTAGTTCACTCTCTACCCTAATCCCACTCGTCACGAAATAGAGTGACCAATAATCCAATTGAATCCTTGGATCCCATAGCCATATCAGCTGTGACATAGTCATAAAAACAATTGGAACCAACACATACCATGTCTCGCACCCCTCCATGCAATCAGTACATGTACTCCATACTTCCTGAATCATTCTAGTGCATGCAAGATTGCCCTATGCCCACCATACCACACTATGAGATCTGTTTTCCTGCCTCCAGAAGTTGCTGCCAAAAACTACATAGATTATAAACATTTGTCTGCAAGATGGGTCCACTCACTCCTATATGTGCTCCTAAGAGATATCATAATGTCTCTCCCAACAAGTATCTTTAATCTCCCTAAATGTGGGCTCAAGGTTGGAGTACGTGCTACCCATGCAACAATTCAGACAATCCCCAAGTATGCACATGCCAGATCACACCCTAATCATATGTGATGGCTGGAAATACTTTCTCCTAATGCACTGTGTCTTTTCCAAATATCTCATATGAACCTCTTACATTTTGTTTCTCGTGATGAGAGCATCAAGAGATGATAACCAAGTCCCCAGCGTTAGTGTGCAATGCTACAGAGTGATCAATGGAATCTCACGACCATCCTTGTGATTAACTCACTCTCCAAATATAGGTGTGTCAAACCCAATGGTGTGCCTGGCATCCTCGTCAGGAGATCTCTCTGGTGGAAACACTCCAACAACCTATTGTGCATCATCATGCTCTATTATACATAAATATGCATCCCTGCACTCCTCTGTATAGAATTGAACTCCACAACACAACTTTGGGCACCATTTGAATCCAACGCTCACTTTCATACCACCCTGTACCATAAGGAATCCCACATGTGTTAATGAATCCTCCACAATACTAGTAACCCGCCCATGATGTCAACCATATCCCTTCATTTTCCCTTATAGACCTGAACAATTTAACTCCTCATAGGCTAATAGACTTGATAATGCTATGCTTATCCCTAGTAGATCATGTGTACAATATACCATTAAGAGAGCACCATCTCCATTCAATACCCTTTATGGTGGTCTGTCGATGCCACCTACCCCTATCAACTCCTATCAGAGTAGGCTAATCACCCTTTGATCCCACACATAATCAATATGCCAAGACAAGTCATGAAATATATCTGCTCTCCTATGAAACCATCCTATCACTAGTGTTGATGGATATATGAAAGTGTGTGGGTGCTCGATCACAAGATTCATCACACCTATAATACCCCCATTAACCAAACCCATATTGTGGTAGGGAATCCCACTTTGATCCCATCAATGGCCTGGCTCTCAAACTCCTCTCATAAAACATGCCCCCTACTTGACTATGTTCCTAGGCATGGATATATCTAGGCACCTAGCTGGCTCCATTCGATACCAACTCAATATCTCTCACCATCCAACCCTAAGAGAGAGATCGAATTCTCAAACACCCATGCATGGAACAACTACCACCTATGGATGCTATGCCTTGTGCAACTCCTGACGCCTCATCTCATAATCCTAATCAACACATGATATATGTATAGGTATCTCCGCCTCTCTTTTTCTAATGTGCAAAGGTAACCTAAGAGTGTTATCATCCCCACCTATGTATGCCTAAAGAGCATTGCTTTGATGCTCCAACGTGTACTCCTCTAGTTGTACAATTTGGAAATCCAACTGTTCCCCAACGTGACTAAAATTAGCTACTGACTTAGCACAAACTACTCTCATGCCCTCCATCTCCTCATTCTACTACAGAATGGTCTCCTGGATTGTCATGGCCTTCTTTTCAAATGCTAGAAGGTTGTTCTGAAGTTGATGAAACTGTTGTGGGAAGGTAACATCTATAAACTTATTCACAACTCTAAGTACCTATGTGTCTCCTAACACCTCATCAACTAGGGATACACCTCTTGGAACCTCATCAATGGTGGGTACATGTGTGTCCCCTAAGGCCTCATCAATGGGTGTATGTTCAACTGTCTCCACCAATGTGTCAATCGGGGCTACCAAATTAAACTCCAAAAAGTGTGCCTCATGTGTCACACTAGGTGTATCCACGTGATCCTCAAAATTTTACATGCCCTCTGCCACATGTTCAATCTCCTCCTTAGGCTCCTAATATTTAAAGCTTTGTCTCCACCAACAGAAGTGCCCTGTAGTCTCTCCCTCTAACTTCCTTCCTCTACATGATGATGCAACTATTGACCTACGCTTCTCCTTCTCCAGTTCATCCAGAAAACGAGGCATGGTAGGATGGCCATACATGCCATATTTATGGGTGTTGTACTACTACATTATGTGTGCATGTACTGGTCTTATCTGCTAGTTATGTATCATTTGTTCCATCCCCTCTACAATCTATTGATTCTGCCTCACAAATTGTTGCCTCTGCCTCATCAACTCCTCCACGATCCCCTATGTACTCTTCCATTTTTGTGTCATTAGAGTGTCCATAATTTCACTAATCACAATGCATGTGTGTCTAACACCTCCATGATCATGCTAACTTCTGCACAACTAGCCAAGATCATGCTCTGATACCATTGAAATGTCGCGATTCATAATTTTTCCTATTTTATTAGGAAATTGCTTAAAAACTTCTATCATAGATTTCTCCAAGTAATTGTAGAACAAGAACCATGAAATTGTAGCAAAAATAAAATAATATTTCCAAATAAACCCATAAATGCTTCAATTGCAAATAACATAAGGAATGGAGAATTCATCATATTTATTGGATCAATTACATATAAAGCTCTTGATAGAAAAAGTTGAAGTGATGGCCTTAAAATATATTCTTCTATAATAAATCATGCCTTTGAAATAGAACTGAAAATTAGTAAGTTGCACCTTTGAATTTCTGCCCATAAATTCTACTCCTACTACTAGAGGTGAATTTTTATTTATGCCCTCAAATTTGCTCCAAAATTTTTGCAAAATTAACTAGAAACTTCACACCAAAATATACCATACCCTTGGGCTAATTCAAGCTAACCCTAAAATCCCACAAAAGGTGTGAATTACCCAGAAAATATTATTGTTGCTATTGTTTTTTCTTTAGAAGAATTTGAATTTCTACTCTTGAAACTACTCAGAAAATTAATAAAATTTAACCTAGAGCTCCTCATACCAAACCCATAAAAACCCAAAAATGGTTTGGCTTAGCTCAAAGCGAAAATTGAACCCACAATGTGATGCAAACAACCTAGCTAACTAGTAATACACCCTACAATGAGAATGCACAATTATAACCCGAATACTACCAGAAAAATTCTATAAAACTAGCTATCCCTTTTCTCGACTTTGACTGATAGCTTAGGAATGCAGCTATCCCTCAAATATTTTCGGTGTTAGAGACAACCCTGTTGGCGTCACAATTTTCAAAAAAGCATAGATCCTTCAATCAACACTCTCCTCTTATGGTTTGCTTGACTTAATCTAAGTGGCTTAGTGATCCCGTCTTGGTGTCATCTATTATTATATGGGTTGGAAGGTTCTAACAAATAGTAGTAGCGGCTCTACACTTTCTTCCTTTCGCCTTGAACTTCTTCACACTTATTACACAACCTCACTCAAGCCTTCTTAAACCACATGATTCTTCTCATCCTTAGCTCTAATACCACTTGTTGGCATTCGATCCCATTAAATATATAAATAAGAAAGAAATGCACATAATGAGAAACTGAACCACACAAGGAATTAAGTGGTAAAACCCTAACAATGTGTCAATGAAACCTCCATGAGGCAAGGGATTGGAATTCTTATTTCTTAAGGTCAAAAATGACTCTCCAACCATTACATCAAGCCTCTTGGGAAATCATCAATTTAATATGAAAAACTTTGTTACATAACTCCCTATGCACACACAACTGTTTGAATGGTAAACCCAGATTTACAAAGATAATTATATTTAACAATAATTTTTGTCACAGTCATTAATTTAATACGAAAAAATTTGTTACATAACTTCCTATTCTTATGCAATTGTCTGAATAGTAAACCCATATTTACAAGATAATTACATTTAACAATAATTGTTGTCATTCCTAACATGCAGTTTTTAAAAATTGGCACAACATTATTCTAGAATATAAAGACAAATACTGGAAAAAATTTATTTATATTTAAAATTTCCACCATATTTTTATTAAATTAAAAAAAAAAAAAGTACTTTATCAAAAAATGAAATTCATTTTCTATTCTAATTTTTATAATTTTAAAGTTAATATTAATCAATTTTCACTAGAAAATGAATCACTCAAATAATCTTCCTACTTACTTACAATGAAGAGATTTTGTTAGGATCACAAAACACCGAGAGAAATGGTGGTGTCTAAAGACACCCTTGCCAGGATCCCGTTGGTCACCACTACCAATAAACATTCATTTGGCTACATTATAAAATAATACCATGGGAAAAACTATGGGTTTTAATAAACCTCGTGCTAGAAAATTATTGGTAACAGGAACAAGTCAAGTTTACCTAAACCACCATAACGATCCCCCCTTTAAAATTGACTTGGGGTGATTAAACTCATCCCAATCATTCATCAATCATCTCATTTGAGATCTCACATTCCCCCCTTCAACCTAGGATACCATTACACCTACCACCATGTACCAATTCGAGTGGTCCATTCCACAACTTGATGACTCCATGGGCCATTGCACTACATGTATGCATGGAAATCTTAATAACATGTATGCCTGAAAAACAAATATTGTAACTCTGTGGAGAAATAAATTTGTCTTATACCAAATCCTTTAGAGTGTTCACAGACCAGTGGTGTTTATCACACCACTATGGCTCTTAATTACACAATGGCTCTTTCATAATCCTCAAACACCATTAACTCCATCTCCCTTTTCTCATCCATATGACCACTCTCTAACTACATCTCTAAATTTCATGATCCATGTTTTAATGTAGAAAAGCTACTTGAATTCTCTCCTTAAATACATACTTTGAATATATTTTTACTCTGCCTACACTAAGGATCATGTTGGCATTCCCTTCCTATGATAAACGAATTCTACAAACTCGCTTTGACAATTTTGAATCCACATTTTTTTTTAATTCTGACATGCTCTCATGCTATCTTTGGCTCACTCAGTGGCAAATACTTATGTTCTTGATGAAAAATAAATTCCAACATCATCACGAAACCCCTTTATGGATATTTAACATAGTCTATTATCAGATACATATATGAAAATGTGAGGGACACTATTTTATATCGTACTTCAATTTCATAAGCGATTTCTATTCACAGGCAACATGGTCTCACTTTGCAATTAACGAAGATCATAACCATAATACTATTTGCTTTAGTTTGGAAAAATTGGCTTAAATAATTTTCTATTTTTTTTATTATTACGCCTCGAGTAAGCCATACATTTGAGTGATGACCAAATTCAATCATGGGTGGTCATTAAATTGAGTCATGTATGGAATTAATGATAGGAGAAAAAAAGAGCACAGAGAAAACTTATAGCAGAAATGGAGAACACAAGAAACAATAATGGAGAACAAAAAATCAGAGACCTATATTATTCATGGAAGGCATTACCTTGGCTAAAATTTCTTAGGTAGAGCAGATATTACAAAATTATAGATGAGGGAGGCTCTACAATTCTCCAATTATCTCATGTGGAATACATGACTACACAATGCAGCAAATGGATGGTGTAGTAGGTTGGCGTCGATGATATCTTTTAGCATGGGCAGCGGAGAGAAAATAGCTGAGGAAAACATTGAAGTCTTCATTGTAGCTTCATGTTTAACATTCTCCTAATTGAAGCCAAATGAAGAATCATGAATCAATTCCTACCATGCCTCTACATAAATCTTGTTTATTTATTGGTAGAATCTTAGTGAGCATATCAACAGGGTTCCTATCTATATGGATATTTTCCAAGGATAACTTCCCTTCCTCCAACACATGATAGATCCAATGATACCTTAAGTTAATGTGCTTGGGTTTTGAGTGAAATATTATGTTCTTAGCCAAGTGAATGGCACTCTGACTATCAAAATATAGCACATACGTGTCCTACTTTATTCCTATCTCTCCTAGGAATCACTGTATCCACAACATCTCTTTACAAGCCTTTATTGCAACTATGTGCTCTGCGTCTGTCATAGAGAGAGATGCTATTCTTCTTAGCCTTGACACCCAAGATATTGCTACTCTTGCAAATGTATATAAATAACCTATAGTGGACTTGTTGGTGTCCATATCACTAACTATATCTACATCTATAAATCCTTCAAGCATTATCTCATTATGACCAAAACATAAAAAAAAATAAGCACTAGTGCCCTTGAGATACCTAAAAATGGATTTTATTGCTTGCCAATGTTGTTTGTCTAGGTTAGCAAGGAACCTGCTGACTAATCTCACTAAATATGCAATGTTTGGTCATGTGCATATCATGTCATACGTCAATCTTCCAAATACTAAACCATAAGGAATCTTGCTCATTTCTTCCTTCTCCTTTCCATCACTAGGACATAGCGCATCTCTCAGCTTGAAGTGAGTTGCAAGGGGTGTACCAACTCGCTTAGAATCCTTCATATTAAACAGTTCAAGCACCTTCTTGATATATTTTTCTTGTGAAAAGCAAAACCTTTTGTTTTTCCTATCACGCATGATCCTCATGCCCAATATCTCTTGTGTTGGACCCAAAACATTCATTGAAAATTTGTTTCCCAAATATTTCTTCAACGTATTAATCATATTCTTATCATTCCCAACAATGAACATGCCACCCACATATAAAAATAATATTATATGCTTTCCTTGATCATACCTCTTGATATAAACACAATGGTCAACTTCCAACTTGTAAAAACCATGTTCCAACATGAATGAATCAAATTTCATGTGTCATTGTCAAGGTGCCTGTTTCAACCCATAAACAATCTTCTTCAACCTATAAACTAGGTCTTCTTTTCATTTTTCTATGAAGCCTTCTGGCTGCGCCATGTAAATTTCTTCCTCTAATTCACCATGAAGGAAAGAAGTTTTTATATCTAATTGTTTAAATTCTAAGTCTAAAGCAACAACAAGACCAAGAATGAGTCTAATGGATGACATTTTGACAGCAAGTGAGAAAATCTCAATCAAGTAAATACCTTATTTTTGGGAAACTCCTTTCACCACCAACCTTGCTTTTTACCTTCCATTATTTTCGTCGCCTTCATGTCTAATGTTATAATACCAATTTTTTGTAGAGACTTTATATCTTTTGGGAGCTTTACCAACTCCCATGTTTTATTTTCTAGAAAAGAGTTCATTTATTCCTCCATTTCTTTCTTCCATTCTTTATTGTGCTCAACTTTACAAGCTTCTTGAAAACAATTAGGCTCACCTACATCAGTTAATAAGATATAGTTTGAAGGAGGATACCTTTTTGAATGCTTATGAGGCCTATAAGATCTATGAACCAATTGTGGTGGTGCATTATCAAGTTGAATCTCCTATAAAGGTTCTTGTAAAATTCCTTCTTCTTGGTGTTCATCATTTTCCACTTGCTGCCCTTCCTGATCCTAAATTTGTTGTCAATTTTCTTGCATCGGTGGGATGTTTTCCTACTAAATTTCAAACCTTTCAATAACTTTCTTGACCTTTGCCTCACCTAGAATCCTCTTAAACATTTATGACTCATTAAAAATAACATCCCTGCTTCTAGTAATTTTATGTTTGACTAGATACCATAAACGATAACGAAATTCTTCATCCGCATATCCCAAAAAAATGCATTCCATATATTTCTTATCTAGCTTAGTTATATTTTCTTTGGGAATATGTACAAATGCTTCACATCGAAATATTTTCAAATGAGAATAATTCAACTTCTTACCAGTCAAAACTTCTTTAGGGATGCCTCCATCCATGGCTGTAGTTGGAGATAGATTTATAAGGTAGCAAGTTGTCCCTACAGCTTCTACCCAAAAAGTGCTTCTCCAAACCAGAATTGGACAACATACTCCTCACATTTTCCATAATGGTGTGATTCATCCTTTCTGCAACAACATTCTATTGAGGAGTACCAGGCACAATCTTCTCATGCTTTATGTCAAACCTGTTACAATATTCCTTGAATGCATTTGAGAAATATTCTCCACCATTATGTGTTCTCAAGAACTTGAGCAATTTGTTAGTCTCTCCTTCAACAACAACATGGATTTTTTTTAATATTCCAAACTCTTCACTTATAATTTTCATAGGGTAGGCCCAAAACTTCCTGGATGCATCATCTATAAATGTTACAAAATATGATGCTCCTCCTAATGACTTAATGTTAACAGGCCTAAACACATATGAGTGTATCAATTCTAAAAGACAAAAATTCTGTCATGGCCACCTCTAATGAATGAAACCCTTCTTTTTCTACCATATATACAATGCTCACAAAGATCAAGATTGTAGGATTTCAAACCTAGTAGTAAATTTTTAGCAACAAGGAATTTTAAGCCATTCTTTCTCATGTGACCCAAGCGCTTATGCCAAAGATTTGCTAAATTTACTTATTTTGTGACAACATCCAAATATGTTTTCCTGTCATTGCTTTCAATGTGTGTAATGTTCATGTCTTGGGTCCTTTGGCTATGACCAATGCTCCTTTGCTAATTTTCTAGCCTAATTTTCCAAAGCTTGTTGAATAGCCTTCATGATCCAACCATCCCATAGAGATCAAACTCATGCACATTTCTGGTACATGACTGACCTGTTTCAACAACATATCTTGTCCATCCTTCATATTGATTTTGGCACCGCCCACTTTAACAATACTGCAAAAATGATTATTCCCCAAATGCACTCTACCATAATGATTACGATTATATGCAGCAAAATTATCTTTACATGGGGTCACATGGTGAGCTGCCCTAAAGTCAAGGATCCAATCAAAACTACTCCTAGATGTACATAAACATGCATCCTCTACTAAAATAGTAAACATATCACCATCTGTGACTACAACAATATTCTCACCTTCATTTGTGTTGGATGACTTGTGATTTGTACTGGTTAGCCTCTGATCCTTTTTTCATTTCTTCAAGACTCAACATTATTTCTTCATGTGCCCAAGTTTGCCAAAATTAAAGAAGATGACCCTACCCCTCTCAACCTTGATCACCCTTTTCGACCTCGATCAATTCTTCTACCGCGATCAACTAGAGCTAGATATTTTCCTCTCTGGTTTTCTGCAATTGACTTGCACTGCAACTCCTTATTCATTAAACTAATGTTGACATTATCAAACTTCAAGGTCCCTATAGTTTCTGAAGTGCTCACAACTACAATTAAATTTTCCCAACTATCTGGCATAGAACACATTAGCAAGATAGCTCTAATTTCATCATCTAGAATGATTTTAACAGAGGAAAGCTGACTAGTAATAATATTGAATTGATTCATGTTCTGAGCAACTGAATCACCATCCTTCATCTTGAGATTATAAAGCTTCTTCATCAAGAACACTTTGTTTGATGTTGTGTTCTTCTCATATATATCATGGAGCTTCTTCCATAATCCTTTTGTCGTCTTTTCTTTGAACACATTGAAATACACATTCTTTGCTAGATATTGGTGTATTGTTGCAATCGTCTTTCTATCTAGCTTATTCTACTCTTCATTTTTCATCGATGAGGTTTTCTTTGTTGTGCCCTCCATAGGAAAATATTGATCCTTTAAAATCAATATAGCCTCCATCTGTGATTTCCATAGGGAAAAATTAGCCCCGCTCAACTTCTTTGTGTCAGTTGCTATTGTCTCCATTCTCAATAAAATCAATGCTCCAAAAATTAAAATCCTTTTACAAGATAAGAATTTACAAAAAAAATCCTCTAATTATTGTACCTTTTGAAATAAAAGGCCAAAAGCTAATCTCCTTTAATAATAGAAAAAAAATCAACCTCCTTCCTTCCTTTCTTTTTCAAATTTAGTAAACTATACTTTTATATTAAAAAACATAAAATCCATCATTACAAATGTGTAGGGCCTACCATAATAATAAATTAAAAAACACCTTCCCACACATTTTCACTTCACTCTTCTTGCATATGTCCATACGTTCAACATTCAAATAAAAAAAACTCATAAAAAGTGTTGAATGCCTTTTAATGTTGTTCTTTTAAACAATAACAACCTCCAGCTTGCAAAGTCATCCACAAAACTGTCTGTTGCAGCCACGATATTGATTTTGCGTGACATCCACTCAATCACACGTTGCAACAACTCTTCTATTTTTTTCATGTGCAACAAACTCACAAAGGCCCCTGACATCTTAACATCATGAAAGAGAATGACACCCACAGATACGCGGGCCTAAAAGTTCTTAGAAGATGCGGGTACAACTGATAGTTTTAGAAACAAGAGGTTTTTGAGCAAAGATAGTTAGCAGAGCAGCTTGCATGTGACACGGGGGCTTCACTAGGGGACAATACCATACCGCGTGTGTTGATGTTGGGGGATATATATTGAGGAAAAATTGACACAATATATTGAGCATATAATAGGGGGTAAAGGGTTTTAATATTGGTTGATATAAAAAATGGAGCTCAAATTAAACTAAAAAATATAAAGGGATATAAAAAATGCTAATGAAAAAATGGAAACCTAGAATATCTAGTGAAAGTAGTGGTTTTTTAAATTGGGAAGGTGTATTGGCTTCATATTTGTAGGGGGTTAAATAATGTGATTTTTAGAGGTATTTTCGAATATGTAGTAAAATTAAGGGTATTTTTTTGTATGCCACAAATGCACGCGCTATGTTAGAGGTTCATTGAGTGAAGGCCCCATGGCATGTGAAGAGAATCAAACCTTCGAAGAGCAAATATCTAGGGTTTGTCTCATACATAGCACCAAAAATCATTTCATTGTGAATAACTTGGTATTTCCCAGCTCTCATACCAGTGGATAGGAGCAAAACAGAGCACAAAGACAAATTATAGCAAAAATGGAGAACACAAGAAACAAGAATGGAGAACAGAAAAAACACAGACTTCTATTATTCATGGAAGGCCTTGCCTTGGATTGGATTTCTCAGGTAGAGGAGAGATTAAAAATTTATAGATGAGGGAAGCTCTAGAATTCTCGAATTCTTTCATGTGGAATACATGACTGCATAGTGCAGCAAATGGATGGTGTAGTAGGTTGGCTTTGGTGATATCTTTTGGCATGGGCGATGGAGAGAAGACAACTAAGGATGACACCAAAGTCTTCATTGTGGCTTCACGTTTAACAATTAATGGATCTGACAGATCTAGTTTTACTAGAAATCAAGACACTAGTCTCTATTTAAATTTTTAGTCGTGTCATTTTTAGAATGGGTACAACATTATTCCACAATGTAAAGACAAAAAAAATTCTTTATTTATATTTAAAATTTTTACCAAAATGTTATTAACTTTAAAAAAAATTACTTATAGCTAAAATATTTTTTTGTTTTTTATAATTTTAAAGTTAAAATTAATCAATTTTCATTCAAAGAAGAGTCAGCAGAACCATCCTCTTAATCACTTGTAATGAAAATACTTTCTTATGCTCATGAAGAGATGAGGTGTGTTTAAAGACACTGTTGCTGGTAACTAAGACCAATTAAGATGGAATCATCTACATTGGAGAAAAATACAATGGGAAACATTATGGGTTGTGATAAACCTCTAACTAGAAAACTACTATTAACTTGACCAAGTCAAGTTTACTTGAACCACCCTAACAAACCCCGTTTAAACATGACTTGGGGAGATTAATGTGGTCCCAATCCTTCATCATCCATCTCACTTGAGATCTCTCATAGCTCATTTCAAGCTAGAATACCGGTACATGATACTAGGTCACTTGCCATATTGGTATCTACCCAAGTGGTCCATTCCACAACCATGTGCCACTTCACCACATATGTGTCTGATCAAAGCCTTAAATCCTTACAACAATCGGTGTTTCTAAGCATCATCTATGCTTGAAAAATATGTCTTATAACTTCCTAGGGAAATCCACTTTCCTTGGACCAAAACCCTTAGGGTCTTCACACACTACTGGTATTATCAAACCACTAAGGCTCTCAATCCCAAGCTAGCACCTTCACTATCCTTAAACATCATTGACTCTCTCACTACATGTGTAGCTTTGTTGATCCATGCTTGGACCTGGTCTTTCTGGCTACTTAAACTCTTTCCTTATGTCCATACTTTGAGTATGTTTATATTGTGGCTCAACTCAACAACATGTGAGGCTTCCCTTCCTATGATAAAAAAATTCCACAAACTCGCTTTGACAATTTTGAATCTACTATATTTTCTTATTCAAACATTATCTCATGCCGGCTCTAACTTTGATACCAATTGTTAGGATAATGAAACACCGAAGAGGTGGTGTCCAAAAGCACTGTTGCTAGAATCTCATTGGTCACCAAGACAAATTGACATGGAGTCTGCTATATTAGAAAATAATACCATGGTAAAAAACTATGTATTGTAATAAACTTGGAGCATAAAAACAACTATTAAATTGATCGAGTCAAATTTAAAAAATTTCAATAATATTTATATAGCCATCACCATTGAATAAATTTCAAATAACTTAATTAATCAAATATGTCAACCAAAAATATTTAATATATATATATATATATATATCTTTTTTCAAAAAAAAAACATTTTATTTGTTATTCTTCAATATCTTTATAGTTATCTTTATAATTGATTTATTTCAAATAATTCTAAAAAGAATATCTCGTAAACACTTTAAATAATGTTGATGGACACTTGCAATTGTTGTTTGTGATGAATTTTCAACTTCCAAGCATACCATTCATGCCCCTACACTGGTGGTACTCTTCCAACCACACTATAGGAGGTGCGACACCACTGACCACTTTCTTTTCACCAATACTTGCGATCATGAACAACACCTACTTTCTTTATCATGGGAGGGGAAACTCCCTGTAATATGAGTCTGCCCATATCAATAATATTAATCTTTAGAATTACATATAAGTTTACATCCAAGGGAGACCCTAAATTTCACCTTTACACTTATACAAATTCACTTCCTGCACCCGTCGTGCAGCCTTTCCCAACCCGGGGCAAAGTCACCTGATCTTTCGTTCATCTCATTCACCTCGTGCACAGCTCGCCCGTTCAACAATGTATTCAACCATCGCACGATTCTTCGTTTTTCGACCCAGGCGCATTTCACCAACTCGCCCTTCGTTCATTGTTCGTTGTTCACCTTTCACCCGAACATCTATGTTACGTTTCGTTCGACTCGTCGTTCGGCCGGATGCCCTACTGCGGCCTTACCCGACTTCTCGAATGAACACCCTACCGCGCCCTGGAAAGACCCCTTGCACGAACGCCCTCAAATGATTTCCCGAATGACCATTCACTCGGATGCCCTGCCACACCCTCGAATGATTTCCTGAATGACCATTCGCCTAGATGCCCTGTTGCGCCCTTGAATGACCTCGAATGATTTCCCAAACGATCGTTCACCCAGAAACCCTATCGCACCCTTAAATGACCTTGAACAATCATTCACCCGGATGCCTTGCCACACCCTCGAATGACCTTAAACGACCGTTCACCCGGATGCCCTGTCGCGCCCTCAAAACACTGCTCTTCGTTTCGACTTAGGTGCTTCGAAGCTCGTTCGCCTGCGCATTCGCCCAGATGTCAGAATCAACTTCGTACTTCTCCTTTTCTCTACGTGTATATCCTTAGAAGACTCACTCATTGATTTCGAATAGCTCCTCCACACCACTCACTTATACAGTTGTTCGTCGCCATGGTTAGCACATTGGCCCGCCCAATCGACCACCTTTTCAACCCTCCAAGCTATTTTCAAACGTCAGCTCGCCCCTCAGCCGACCCATCGTTTAATATTTTTGTGCGTTAGCTCAATCGTTTGGCACCCCCACCCAGGACCGCCTAACTCTATAAACCTCTACCATCTTCCACACTTAGCCATTTTCATGTGCGGCTTCGTGCATTTCTCCATCTGTGGCCACATCATTTCCTTCAGCTCATCTGCTCCTCCATCGTTGGTCCTCACCGAAATGCCTCACAGCTCGTGGGCTAACTACATTCTCCCTGACTTGAAGTCATTTTCATCCTCGACAATCTGTCATCCCAGCAACTATCTATCACCAAGATACCCATACCAAGTCATATAACGCACCGGTATGTCATACATCAGAAAGTCTCTTCAATCCATGATCATCAACCACATCCGTCGCAACCTCCACAGGTTGCTCCCACTGTGGAAGGCTAGCCCCTCTAACTCAAGCTACATGCTTACTGCAACATATCATATTGACCTTATCATGTATCATCACCGTGTGAATTATTGTCATGATACTCCAACACAATGCTAACACATCTCTTGTACACTACTAGCCCTCATGACTCGAACTAGTCGGGTGTTCAGTCCAACTATCACGCTCAAACCATGAGAATGCACATCCTTATGCCATCATCAGTCATTTCTTAGACTCCTGTCATGACATCAACTCAATTAATAATCCATCTCCACCTAAGCCATGTCTAGGTCCATGAAGTAGTCTTCATCTCCATCTACAACATGATGTTCATGATGTTTGGTATCAATGTGCTGCATGAAACCAATTGCATCTATCCAACATCATCATCCATATGTGTAAAATACATCTCCTCAAAATGAAGAGATACTCTCATCAAACTCGACTCTCGATGTGCCACATCCAAGTTCAAGAAGCAACCTCCATCATATCTGCAATGTACCATCCCTTAAGTATGCCAAAGGAACAAGTATACACCTATCTCATTCATCCATGCATCATAAGTGGCTAAGTATCGACTCAAACCATGTCCAAGTGTTACCACCAAGGCATCATCATTTCTCCAACTCCATCACTCCAAAGTGTCTCATATCGATCCACCACATGAAGTCAGTCTTTCGAGCACTGTTAGGCCCCTATACTACTAGTGTAACCCATTATTGTTATCAGTACAACCCCCTTATTATATTGATGTACCCATGTAGTGCACATATTGTTACTATTGTGCCCCATAGAAGCCCACCATTGTTATTATTGTGCCCTTACATTATTATTGTTATGTCGGCTCTGATTATATTATGACCCCTTAGACTCCTATATATAGAAAGGAGGTCTTTTCATTTGTATCATCCAAGAATTGTTCATTTGTGTAATGTAAAGGAGGTTTTCCCCTCGAAGAGGTTGAATTCTAAGGCGTTGATCTCTCTTTTCTATCTTTTTGTGACCTGGTTCCATAACATTTAGTATGAGAGCTTTGGATTCTAGGGTTTCGCTGCTCCAAATAGGTCATCATGGAATTTTTGCTGTAAATGTTTTCTGTGATGTTTTAGAAGCGAACAAAAAAAACCCATTTGAGACGAAATCACACTGAACCTTGGGTCCAAATTTCAGAGCTTTTCGTGCTATATTTGCGGAGATATAATCTTAGGAATATGGTTTTTTTTCAGACTCCTGAATCACATTCCAAACAGGTGACCTAGGGAAAATCGTCATAACTTTCTCTCTGAGCATCAAATTGAAATTTCGTAAGAAGGTATAGAAGGAGAATAGACTGTAGTTTCTTTTATATATTTTTCAGAGCCAAAGGTCGAAACATTGACAGGTTGCATGTCATACAATTTCGCTCTACTGAACTAGTCTATAATCAGGTCATTGTGGGAGATTTGACATAATTCTTCCTTGGAGAATCCCATTTGGATCAAAATGGTGGCATTAGAAAGAGGAAATAGAGGGTTGCTGCAGATCGCAATTTCAGAACTTAAACATCCAAAAGTACAGATTTACATGTACTCAAAAGTATGCACCCCATCCTCCATCAAAGTCTCTGACCTCAACTTCTCAATGCATCAGATCCTCTAAGTTCACCATAGTATGAAGTCCTAAAAAGTCACAACCTCATGTCATCGTGAGCTCCATGAGTCATCACCAACCATCATCCCAATAAGCATACATGTCTAGGCCCAAAGGTCTCCGCAAGATGCCTCGCTCTCCATGTAGTAGCAAAGCTCCATAGTCTGCTCACAAGTCCAACCAAGTCCATGGCCTTGTTGTACCTAAGTGCACAACATCCCCATCAGCTCATAAGTAAAACATCTCCATGTCACACCAGCAATTCCCCCTGCACAACATCCCTACTTTGGCACTCCTCATTGTATGCCCATAAGTGACACCTCTACAAGTGCTCCTACATAATGTCCCTACATAAGACTGTCATGTTCCATGTCTCCAACCTGATGTCCATGACACAACTTGCCCATGTTGTCTAGCTAGGTAGACCCATCACAACAACCGGTCATCCTCATCCAAGCCCGACAAGCTGGTCTAGTGAACTCGGTCACCCAACCATATCATCATCACATGAGTCTCTTCCACAATGGCTCCCCCACTGAGGGTTTCACCAAGACTACCTCTTGGTCTCAACCATAAGAAATCCACCCAAGTATCACCATACTCAAGTGTGCACCCTTCTCCAATCTATCCATGAGTCATACCGAGCACTTAGTCAATTCCTCATGTGGCTAAAGCATGACCCATTCTTCCGCAATGATCATCCAATTCCTCCCTTGTCACGAGCCCTTTTACCTTCTATCATAAGGTCACAAACAACCCCAACAAGTCCTACAATAGTCAACAATCCTTGCTTTTCCATACACACTCTCTTCATAGACATCCATGGTAAGGTCCTCCCTTGCATCGCCAAACTGATTTTGCTCTTCCCTGCATATGATTCATCTTCCAAAAGACTCACTGAAACATAAGTATCAATAGTACTTACTTCATCATGAGGCTCCTCCATGTGAATTTCCTCATCCATCAATGTCTGTAAACTACACGATCCTGATTCTACTTGAACACTTTCAAGTTCCTCCTCCATTGTTGTAATATCTGCAACATCCTCATCGTACTCTACAGCTTTCTCCTCAAGTGCACCAATCAAGTACCCATTGACTTCTCCTATCAAACTAAGCCTCTGAACATCTGTCTGATTGTTTCGATAGTAGTTCCCAAGTTTGTCAATGTAGTCAAGCTCATCCTACTCTATTACAATGACCTTCTTACCAAGAAATTCATTCTTCATTACATCCTCCATTTGTGTATACTTCCCTTCTGTATACTCATATTGGTCTTTAAGTTCTTTAAGTTCTTCCTTCATCTTCTTATAGCCTTCCCGAACTTGCATGTTCTCGGCTTTCATCAAAGCCCATTTAGAATTCCATTTCCTCATTTGTTCCAATACCTTGTTTAGGAAAGCTTCTCCTGCATTATGGCTAGATTCACCTGTCATAAGTCCTTCCACCATTCTTGCCATCCACTTTCTTTGCAAACCTGAATCACGCTTCAGATTTCTAAACCTGCCATTGATACCACCTATCACGTTAGTGCAGTGGGATTAGCTCCTTGTCCCGATCAACTCTGATACCACCAGTCACGCCCCTACACTGGCGGTTCTCTTCTAACCGCACTATAGGAGGTGCGATAGCACCAACCACTTTCTTTTCACCAATACTTGCGATCGTGGACTATGCCTACTTTCTATACATAGTTTATTTTTCAATAGCTAAGCATATCTTTCGTTAACACATTTATCATATTAACATCATTACCCTTCAAGTACACAATGGATTATCATGGGAGGGGCAACTCCCTGCACTATGAGTATGCCCGTATCAATAATATTAATCTTCAGAATTACATATAAGTTTACATCCAAGGGAAACCCCAAATTTCACCTTTACACTTATACAAATTCACTTCATGCACCTGTCGTGTAGCCTTGCCCAACCTTGGGCAAAGTTGCCTGAACTATCATTCAACTCGTTCGCCTCGTGCACAGCTTGCCCATTCACCAACGCCTTCAACCGTCTCATGATTCTTTGTTTCGTTTGACCCGGGCGCATTTCACCAATTTTCCCTTTGTTCACCATTCACCATTCACCTGAACGCCCGTCATATGTTTCGTTCGTCCCATCGTTCGGCCGGACGGCCTACCGTCCCCTCGCTCTACTTTTCAAACAAATGCCCTACCGCGCCCTCGAACGACTCTTCGCACGAATGCCCTCAAACGATTTCCTGAACGACCATTTGCTCGGATGCCCTGTCACGTCCTCGAACAACCTTGAATGATTTCTTGAGCGATCGTTCACCTGGACGCCTTGCCACACCCTCGAACAACCTCGAATGATTTCCTGAACGACCATTCACCCGGATGCCCTGACGCGCCCTCGAACGACCTTGAATGACCATTTGCCCAACTGCCCTACTATACCCGCGAATGACCTCGAATGATTGTTCCCTCGGATTCCCTACCATGCCATCGAACAACCACTCTTTATTTCAGCTTGGGTGCTTCGGCCCTCGTCTGCCTACACCTTCACCGAGATTTCAGAACCAACTTCGCACTTCTCCTTTTCTCCATGCTTGGATCCTTAGAGGACTTGCTCATTGATTTAGAATGGCTCCTCCATCCCACTCACTTATACACTTGTTCGCCGCCATGGTTGGCACATTGGCCTGCCCAACCGACCACCTGTTCAGGCCCCCAAGCTATTTTCAAAAGTTGGTTCGTCCCTCAGCCGACCCATCGTTTAATACTTTTGTGCGTCAGCTCAATCGTTTGGCACCCCCACCCGGGACCGCCTAACTCTATAAACCTCTGCCCTCTTCCACACTTAGCCATTTTCATGTGCGGCTTCGTGTGTTTCTCCATCTGCGGCCGCGCCTTTTCCTTCAACTCATCCGCTCCTCCATCGTGCGGTCCTCATTGAAACGCCTCGCAGCTCGTGGGTGTTACAATACCGGTCCTACTGCTCACTCCAAACAAATTCCGTGAAAGACCTCGTACAGACTTTCCACGGTGACGATACAGTTAACATTTCCATATATGTTGGTTTTCTTAGCTCCGTCATTTGGATCATGGATGGAATTTGATGGGAAAATTGTTAGTTGGGGTGATTTGTTTGTTAAATATAGAGAAAAAATTTGCAAAACCATTAAATTGTTTTGTTTAAATTATGAACACTAGTGAGAGGTGCCAAAACCATCAAATTCAACAACTGTGTCTATTTTAAACTTCCAACCCTGATTCGGACTCTAACCTACCAAAGCCTAATCCTTTGTAATGGTATCCTATATATAATTTTTTGTTAGAATTAACCGAAATAATTTTTGTGATGATATCCCATTCGAATTAGGTGAAATAATTTTTATAATGATATTTAACATATAATAATTTTTGGCTGGAATTAATTTTTGTTGTTTGAAATTAGTTTTTGACTTTTTTAATAGGAAGGAAAATATAAATTAATTTTCTATAAAAAATTCTTTACATAAATCTGATGAATCTAATAGACAATACATGTACTGCAAATTGAAAAGGAAAATTTAGTAACCCACATCTCTTAAAAATGGAAATCAATACTTAATTTTATCTGTAGATTTACTTAATTTTATCTGTAGATTTAGTGCAGTTAAACATTCCAAGATACTTAATAGTGAAGAATATAACTCAAATTTGTTATTTCAACAAATCATTACCAAATTTTAGATAAATTTGACTGGTAAATATATTGTAATAACTCTGAATATATAACAACTAAAATATTAATCAATTTAATCTCCAAAATGTCATTCTTATCATTTGGATTGTTTTGTATTTAGTTAGTCATAAATTGTGAACAACAAGATTTTTGATGTTTTCAGAATTCATGCATCATATTTAAATTAATGAAGTTGCAGTGCTCTCATTATTATTATTATTATTATTATCATATTAATGGTTCAATTTAAGTTAAAATTTCATTATATAATTTAAAAATTTATAAAGGTGAATTTGTAATTCGAGGTTATAGTATTTTATATAAAAATATATTTTTAAATAAAATAAGCACAACTTTATTTAATTGATACAAGACCATTGACTTATAAATTTTAATTAATATTTAATAAAAAATACTATTTTTATTATTTTATTTAATTTAATATTTAATAATTGTTAAATAATTATAAAAGTAAACTTATTACTTAATATTTAACATTTTCTTCCTTAGTATTTCAGATTTTCAAGTTGTTCTAAGTATTTTTTCTTAATAATAATAATAATAAATTCAATATTTTCTATTTAAGAACATAACAGAAATAAAATTTATGAATCAATATTGATGACTTGTGGGGAGTTCTTGTGCATCCTCAATTTGCTATGCACTCATCACCATGTTTTTTTAATTCTTTTTTGAATCAATATTGATAACTTGTGGGGAGTTCTTGTGCATCCTCAATTTGCTATGCACTCATCACCATGTTTTTTTAATTCTTTTAATTTGTTATGGTTGTTTTTCTCACTTTCTCTTATTTTTAGTATTTACCTTAATTTCCCAATTATATATTATATTTTTATATTTTTTATTAACATAATTTAATTAGCACAAAATTTCAATATGTAAATGTTTTAATTTTTTAAGTATAGTAATATATATAGTCAGTCTTACTTATAGATGAAATTATTTTTTTTTCATGACCATTTTTCGAGTTAATTTTAATCAAAATTCTAAAGAGATTTTTAAAAACTTGAATTTAAATTGTTTAATTTGCATAATTCGAGGGCCCCGTGGGTTTTTCAAGGTGCTGAATCAATTTATGTATTCAAAAATATATTTTAAACAACAAAAAATCTTGAAATTATATTGCTATATTTTAGTAAATTCCCTTCAACAAAAAATTATAAATTCATTATCTTCAAAAAATTTACTTTCTTTATTTCCTTAAAAATCTTTATAAAATATCTAATAAATCATCTCCTCATCGACCTTGTCACTAATTATTAAACCACTAAACTTTATTACTTTCTTTTCAATTCCTTCAACTTATCTCTTAAAACTTGTATCAAGCACCTAGGGATTCAACTCCTCATCTACTTTGTAATTAGATATTAGATCCTTGCACTCTTTTACCTTGTTATAAAGAATGCATTGTTGCATGCCTCAACTGTCAAAATTTGAAGTTTCTTCTTTACAGTTATCGAACTTGGATTGGAAGTCGCTTTGCATCTTCTAAATCTCCTTATATATGTATCCCTTGGATGGATTCTGGTTGCTCCACCCATTTGTTCCCTTCCACCTATGACACATCGAATCTATGGACCAAAACCTAGAGTCCACATATTAAAATTCTGTCAAATTCGAACACACTAATCCCAAAATCTCACTTTATTCCCTCATGTTGGATTCCCTAATTAGAAAAAATGAAAATGAACAAATAGATAAAAAGTTCGCCATCAATAATCAGGACCATGCAACTTCGCATTAAGACACGGTGTACAGCTAATCACCTATTTCGACGCCAATATCACAGATTTAGAAAACTTAACACGATCAGAATTTCTGATTTTTCACGTATCTTGTAAATCGCAACGTAATATTTCGTCAGCATATTTGCATTAATTTAAAATCTGAGTGAATGAAAATTTAACAGTATTGTTTTGGATATTTCTTCAAGTTGAACTAAATTTAGCAAAATTTTAATAAATACCAAATTTAGTATAATTTTAATAATACCATTTCACATGCATTAATTTAAAATCTAAGTGAATGAAAATTTAACCGTATTGTTTTGGATATTTCTTCAAGTTGAACTAAATTTAGCAAAATTTTAATAATACCAAATTTAGAATAATTTTAATAATACCATTTCACAAGTGAGTACATTGTTCTTCCCTCTGCTAGACTAAATAACCCAGCTTATGGGATAAGATAATGGTCATCCGGGTTATGGGATAAGATAATGGTCAATGAAGGTAGCATTAATTATTTATCGAAAAAAAATTACATCAATTTTGGGAATTTATAGCAGTATATTACCGTTTTTGTGGATATATATGTATGGTCTATAGAATAGAGGACTGAAATTTTGAGATTGATTCATTATGAAGAATGGGTATGAATAGTAAATATTATAGATAAGTATGCAGTAAATAAGGTATTGTTATATTAAGAATCAATAAGATCGAAAATCGAAATAGATGGAAAGAATATTTTTTTCAAAAAGTTGTTTTTAGTTTAGACTTTTTAGTACCAGTTGAAAAAATTGAGGTGAAATTTTGATTCGTGTCATTTAAATTGATTTTTTGATAGTATATATGGATTTTTTGGACTTTCCAGTGCCGGTTGAAAAAATTGAGGTGAAAACTTGATTCGTGTTTTTTAAACTGATTTTTTGACAGTATATATGGATTCAACACCCTATCCGTCAAGTTTGTGACTTCAATAAATTCCTGATGGATTTTAGAGAAATTAGACCAAAAAGCACACCATAAAACTACCAAAAAAGTTTCACTAAAGACAACAAGTCTTTTTTTCTTTTTTCTTTTTTTTCTCTTCTATAGGTGGGAAAACCTATCATAATTCAGTTGTCAAACCAACACAGAAATTAAACCAGAAAAACACACCATAAAACTACCAAAAAGTTTCGCTAAAGACAACAAGTCTTTTTAACAAAAAAAAAAAAAAATTATAATTTTTTTTGTATGGTTGGGAAAACCTATCATAATTCAGTTGTCAAACTGACAGTGAGGACATCTATCTCTAGCTGCTATGGGTGAATGCAGGCTCACTCATCACAGTTATTCATGGAAAACCAACCACAGTAGTCCTTAAGAGGGCAAGGATTCACTCATACCTCTGAATCTTGAGTCTTTACCCTGTTTCTCCCTAGAAAAACTAGCTCTTAACCAAACAAAAACAGTTTCAAAACCTACTCCAAAAACCGAAAAAAATTAAAACAATTTCGAAGCATACTGCAAACCCAAAAAAAAAATTATATTTTAATATAAAAACTTAATATTTTTTCTATAAAAAAATAATAACCCAGCTTAAGCTCAGCCTAATTAAAAAAGCAATCGAAACCTTGTGTAATCGGGTTATTGACTACATCAAGACAGGTGAAGCGTAGGGCCCTTCACATTTATTTTATTTTGTCATCCAGTAGCATGCGGAGTTCACTACAATGGTAGATCTTTCGTGGATTATTGACTATATCAAGACACGTGAAGCGTAGGGCCCTTCACATTTGATTTATTTTGTCATCCAGTAGCATGCATAGAGTTTATTACAATCGTTCCCGGCAGGTAGATGCTTCGCGGAAGTAAGCGTTCACTACAACAGGCTGTCTGACTTTTCTCTCACCTGCAACTATATATTTCCTTCGTGCAACTGATTGAGCACTCATCGCAACCACTTTTGTATCTAATTTGGTCTGCTTGGACGCTGAGATATTAATTTTTTCTTTGTTTTTTAACTTCTTCAACAGCTATCACGATGTCCAAGGTATATGTATTGTCCATTTTATTAATCTTGTACTGTTTTTTGGGAATGACTGAAGAATTGTTTAGAGATGTTTTAACAGTTAATTGGATGTGCAGAAGATGGTGTTTAAATCGACCATAGACGATGAGAAAAGCAAAATGAGGGCCATGAAGGCTCTTGTAGGGTCTGGAGGCACGACTAATCATTACCTTTATTGCATATAGAGGCAAAATATTTTCCATCGATTTACTAGAGTTATGTTTCATACTCCTTTACTAATGTTGCGAGTGCTCTGTTTCAGTGGACTCTATTGAGGTCAACAAGGAGGAGGGAAAGATAACTGCTGTGGCAGAAACAGATCGTGTGTATCTTGCAAAAAGATTAAGGAAATTGGGGTACAAAGCAGATTTGCTGAGCGTAGGTCCTGCAAAGAAAGAGAAAGAGGAGAAAAAGGAAGAGGACAAGATACCTATTGTGTATCATGTGAATCCCAGCAGCATCTACTATGGATACCCATCATATGGGAGAGATGAGTATCCCAATGAATGCGCCATCTTATGATAAAAAGATTCATAGTTGAGAGTCCAATCACACGTTTGATATGAACTGTAATCGCCATGTCTCCATACATACTTGAGGGACCTCTGAGTTTACTCCTTTAAAGTTATAAATAACCATAGCTAGAAGTCCAATCATATATTTGATATGGACTGTAATTGCCATGTCTCCCGACATAATAGAGGGACCTCTGAGTTTACTTATTTCTATTTCTACACAAACTTCGTTTATGTTTATCAGATTTTCTGAATAGTTGCAATCTCATAAGAATAAGAATAACATTAATCGACTAAAATTTCATATGCATATGGATTTGAATTTATATATGTATATAGTAAGTTTGATATGATTATATATTCATCATGTTTAATATATTATCCATCTGGTAAAGAATTGAATAGGTAATTTCATTTCATATTAAGGAGTGGGGAATTGAACAATTAACTTTATATTAAAGAATTATTTAGCAAAATTTCGGATAAAGGAAGACCAGCATGGTATATTTTAGAATTTTCATTTTTTTAAATAAAAAATTACAAATAATCTAAAATTAATAAGTTGAAAATATTCTTTGATAAATTTAAAGATTTTCAAACTATTTTTTATTAGACCTTTATTGATATTACAAATTCTCATCATTATAAATGTCGCATAAATATTTTGGTCACTTTCTACGATCTACACTAGTATTACAAATTTTTATCATTACAAATAGCACATAAATATTTTAATAGCTATCTATATTTATATCCTATTTAATCTATAAGTGCATACAAATTATTAACCATTTAAACTATAAATCTTTGCTACTTATATATCCGGTTATCCATAAGGGTAGGTAGTCTGTAAGAGGATTTTTCTTTTTCTTTTTGATTGTCAGAACTAATATATCAGTCACAGTGGCACATGCTCGTGTTCTCCTAGAAAATAAAATTCAAAACAACATCATCATCATATAATATATGAAAATGAAAAACCACTTAGGGATGAAAATAAAATTCAAAACAACATCATCATCATATAATATATGAAAAACCACCTATGGATCTTTAGCACAGTATATTATCAGAGAAATAGCTAAAATTGTGAGGGGCACTATTTTATTGTCGCTTCAAATTCATAATGGTTTTCTATCCACAGGCAACATGATCTCCCTTTGTGATTAATGGTTCTTGCTATAGTTTCGAAAAAACCATTATACTTATTGCTGTAGTTTCGAAAAACTGGCTTATGATTTTTCCAATTTCCCATTATTATCTGATTGATAACCAAAGTCAATCCTGAGTGGTCACTAAATTCAGTCATATGTGGAATACCTATGGTTACTTTATTAAATTTCAAAAAAATTACTTAGAGTTAAAAGAGAATACAATTTTTTTTTCTAAATTTTATAATTTTAAAGTTAATATTAATTAATTTTTACTTATAATTAAAAGATTTTATTCACGTTATTAGAGAAGTTATATTAGAGAATAATACCATAGGAAAAATTAGGGATTGTAATAAATATAGAACTAGAAATCTTCTAGTAACTTACCTAGTCAAGTTTACCCAAACTACCTTAACAATCTTTTGTTTAAACTGGACTGGGGGAGATTAACCTTGTCTATGTCATTCATTAGTCATCTCACATGTCACATTCCCCCTTCAAGCTAGGATACTAGTGGACCTGCCACCCTAGTGCCTATTCAAGTGGCTCATTTCACAACTTAGTGACTCCATGCTCCAATGCACTACATGTATGCCTCATCAAAGCCTTATAACAATCCATAATCCTAGACATCATGTATGCTTGAACAACAGGGCTTACAACTTTCTAGAAAAATCCACTTTCCTTGGACCAAAACCCTTAGGGTGTTCACACACCCTTGTTATTATTACACCATTACCACTTCTCAATCAAAAGCTAGCTCTTTCACTATCTTCAAACACCATTGACTCTCTCGCCACATCTCTAGCTTTTTTATTGATCGCTTCACCTAGTCTTTCTAGCCAATTAATCTCTCTTTCCTTATATTCATACTTTGAGTTTCCCTTCCTATCATAACCAAATTCCACAAAGCTTTGACAATATTGAATCCATTACATTTTCTTATTCTAACATGCTCTCAGAGTGGTTTTGGGTTTGGTTTTGATACTAGCTGTTAGGATCACTAAACACCCAGAGAAGTGGTGTTGTCTAAAGACACTCTTGCTAGAATCCCCTCACCTGGACCAATTAACACCAACTGGTGGTGTCTAAAGACACTCTGGCTAGAATCCCACTGGTCACTCGGAAAGACACTCTTACTAGAATCTCATAGGTCACCCGGGCCAATTAACACCAAATCGACTCCACTAAAAGTAAACCCATAATCAAAACTATAGATTGTAATAAACTTGGAGCTGAAAACCACTACTTACTTGACCAAGTAAAATTTCCCAAATCATCTTAACAAACTATGTCTATATAACCATATCCATCCAATAAAATAAATTTTATCTACCGAATTTCCGTGAACAAAATTAATCAGATAGGTCAACTTTAAAAATAATACCTTTCTCAACTTGAAAATTTCTATATAACAATCTAATGAATTTTCAATAACAAAGTTAATCAAGTATATCAACCAGCGATAATTTTATAAAATATACCTTTTTCCAAAATACAAGAATTTCCGCGAAAGACCTCGCACAGACTTTCCACGATGTCGATACAGTCAACAATTCCATATTGTTTGGTTTTTCAGCTCCCACCAGTCGGACTCTGGCCTGCCAACGTATCAGCTCCCACCGGTCGTACTGTGGCCCGCCAACGGCTGGTTTTTGTTTGTTTGGGTTGGAATGAGGTGATATAATTTTTTGTCGTTATTTGATATTAGTTTTTCATTTTATGCAACTGGTAAATTGTTCTTTTTACTGTGGCCAGTTGGGTCAATTTAATTTCGAAGTTGTCATTCTCACGATTAGGATAGGATAGTTTAGTTTTGTAATTTATTAATTATGAATTACGGATTACAAGATTGGGATTGTTTCAGAATTCATGTATCATATATAAAGTATGAAATTGTAATGTTGCTAATATTATTAGAATGATGGTTAAATTTAAGTTAAAATGAAATTAGTGATATATA
>APFE030160501.1:8380-68012 GCA_000404065.3 Pinus taeda
CAAAGAAATTATCCAGGATTTGAAGACCCAATTGTCCTCCAAATTCGACATGAAAGATCTTGGTGCTGCAAACTACATTTTGGGCATGGAAATTAAAAGAGACTGGGAAAAAAGGAAGCTCTGGTTAAACCAGAGGAAGTATGTCGAAACAATACTACAAAGGTTTAATATGCAGGATAGTAAACCGGTGAAGCTTCCTATTCCTGTAGGTGTGAGGTTATCTGCTAAACAGCGTCCCAAGACACAAGAAGAGGAAGACGGCATGTCCCATGTTCCATATGCAAGTGTAGTCGGTAACTTGATGTATGCAATGGTCTGTACTAGACTAGATATTGCACATGCAGTGGGAGTATTGAGCAGGTTTATGTCAAAACCAGGGAAGGAGCACTGGATAGCAGTGAAGTAGGTTTTCAGGTATTTGCGTGGCACTAGTGATTATGGTTTGTGCTACCAAGGAAGATCAGAATTGGACAGAATGTTGGATATTTGTGGCTTTGTTGATGCAGATTGGGCTAGAGATCTGGATCAGAGAAGATCTACAAGTGGGTATGTGTTTAACCTATTTGGAGGTGTAGTTAGTTGGATGAGTAAGAAACAATCTGCAGTGGCACTATCAACTACAGAGGCAGAATACGTGGCAGCCACTCATGCAAGCAAGGAATCAGTTTGGTTGCAGAGATTTTGTTCAAGTATGGGGTTAGTACAGGAAGCTATAAGGATATACTGTGACAGCCAAAGTGCAATTTTCTTGGCAAAGAACCCTGCATATCATTCAATGACAAAGCACATTGACGTTTAGTATCACTTTGTGAGGGATATGATAGAAGACAAAAAAAGTGTTGCTGGTAAAGGTGGAAACTTTGAAGAATACTATAGATGCATTGAAAAAATCTATGAGCTCTAAGAAGTTCTCTTGGTGTAGAGAGACAATGGACATTTCAGGGTTGGAAAAATGACTAAGCTCTCTTGTGGCCCTCTATGGAAAGAAAACAACAAGTGGGAGAATGATGGGTTGTGTTATATTCTTTCCACGACTAGCCCACATAGTTAACCGGGGATTAGAGGGGGGAGGTCACAGGGGGTTTGAGGTGTACCCGTAACCCCACTTTATGGGGTCCACGACAGCGCCCCAAAAAATTTTGGTTTTGGAACCTATGTTAGGTTGGGTGGACCCACCTATGGTTTTGTGCATGATTTTCACACATGTTTTTTGGACGCAATGGTTTTCGATCCATGGTATTGGACAAGATGGTTTTCGGTCCATGGAATTGGATGCTTCAACATGTATAAATATGTATTGTAACATCGAAAGGAACATAAGGAAAAATCAAGCTGGTAGTCCCGGTTTTGGGATCCTGGGGAAAATCTCTATGTATATGTGTGTTATGTGTTATGCTCTCGCATTGTTTATTTTCTGTGTTTTATAATTTGTATGCAGGTAGTTTCTGTACGGGGTTAAAACCTACAATAATCATGGTTATGTTAATGAGCTATCCAAACTCATAAACATATAATATTTTTGATAACTTACGAGATACAAATTTAGTCCTGAGTAAACTTCAAGTAATCAATCTCAATCATGCAAGTAATCCTGTAATTCATGCCCCGGATGCGGGTGCCAACTAGCAAGCATAAAGTGATGGGACGGGGGTCTTATGGTGGCCACATGCCAACCATGCGCAAAGGCGACCTGGTAGGCGGTGGCACAAGACTCCCCCGGAAGGTGGATTTAATAGCAAAGGGACGGCAGACTGGGTGCATTAACGCACCGACCTCATTCGACTGTGCTGCAAAGATAGGCTCTGATACAGATTTTATGGCCACTTTAATGGTGGGTGACCTCCAAGGGAGAGCAGGGAGCTCTATAAACAGAAGCAACCCTGGCATCATTGTCCACACTTGGCCAGAGTCTAGGGTTCTCGTTCAGCTGCTGGTGCTAGTTAATTCAGGACCTGGTCTGTTTTATTCCTGCCTGAGCTAGCTAGTTCAGGTTGCTTATACTCAGAATTACCCTGTCAATATGGTCAGAGAACGCCAGAGGATGCTGAGCCATCACGACTCTAGCCGAGGAGGGACTTCGCGGCGCTCAGCTGAAGTGGAGGCCCATCCACCCTGCGCCCTGGCATCATTGTCCACACTTGGCCAGAGTCTAGGGTTCTCGTTCAGCTGCTGGTGCTAGTTAATTCAGGACCTGGTCTGTTTTATTCCTGCCTGAGCTAGCTAGTTCAGGTTGCTTATACTTAGAATTACCCTGTCAATATGGTCAGAGAACGCCAGAGGATGCTGAGCCATCACGACTCTAGCCGAGGAGGGACTTCGCGGTGCTCAGCTGAAGTGGAGGCCCATCCACCCTGCCATTGCCCTCATTGCCACTATTACTGCCACTGCCCGTGCTCTGAAAGTGCTAATCCTATCAAGCACAACCAATTCATGGAGGCCAGCTCTCCTGGGACCTCGTCTGCTCCTTTCTTTGGCTCCGCAATTTTCTCCTTCGATAGCCCCCTGAACCATCCATGCATTAATGCCCACATCTCCGTTCTGTTCATCGATGAAGTCGTGGATGAGGGCAGCTCCAGTGCTCTGCCTAATTTCGAACCCCCGAGTGACGCAGCTAGAGTAGCTGACTTGCACAAGGCAGACAAAGGGAAGGGCGTGGAAATGCCAGACCCTCAGCTGGAAAGGAGCCAGAAGCAGCCTGAAGCGGTCGAGGTGACAGAAGGCAAGGTGCAGGAAGAGGAGGAATATGGACCATGCCCAATTGTGGAGGAGGAGCTAGAGGAATACCTCACCGCGACGTCTCAGGTTCTGATGCTTGGAGGTGGTTCTGGTTCTTCGTCTCTTCGGTCATGTCTTTTTTTCCATCTGTCTCTGGCTTGTCCACGTGTCTTCTTGTTTTTATGTCAATGTGTCTTAGTGGAAATCTGCCAACGCTGAGGAGTAAGGCCAGTCATTTTTGGGTTCGGTCCTCTGTTTTGTGGTTGGGTAACAGAGTGCAAGGGTGTCAGTTTGGTCCTCCCCTGCGTGGGAATGATTTTTGGTCTCAAATGCCCTATGAGGGCATGAAACAGGTAGTCTTTTTTCTTGGCTACACCTAGTTGATCCAGCTTGCCATTATCTCTGGCAGATGGATCTCATAGATAGCTTGCATGTAAATGTACTCTGGCTTTTTATGTATATAATAGAATAGTTTAATTCAAAAAAAAAAAAAAAAAAAAACCTGTAATTCATGAAGATGGTAACTAATATACCATTCAATAATTAATTACCATTCTGACAAGAAATATATCTAACCAACTATGAATGTATAGTGATTCAGGCATTCATCCATGATATATACATAGACAAACAAATATTGTCATCATCCATCATTTGAATATGTGTAAATCATTATACTTAATTATGTGAGTTAAATTAGCTGACAACTAAAGGAGGGACTTCCACTTTGTTGGGCATGTGTTATATTATTTGCATGACTAGCTCCATGCATGATACATTGCACTAGGGGGGTTGGCAGGGGGGCATAACCCCCCTTGCATGGGGTTCAGGGCATCTCCCCAATATTTTTGTTTTTGGGATGATTTTTCCCATTTGTGCATGATTTTATGCATGGTGGTTTTTCCCATGATTTTGTAGATCTTGTCAATAGAACTATTGTTATGTTCTAATCCAAGGTTAATTGTTTAGGGGTTTATGAATGCTTCAGTATGTATATAATGAATTATAACATTGAATGGATTATAATGAAAATTAAATATGGTTTTCCCAGTTTTCGGTTCTAGCAGAAAAATCTCTCTATATATTTTGTGTTCTCACCATTATATATATTCTATTTTTTTAAGAATTTGTTTGTAGGTATTATCTATATAGGGTTAAAACCTACAAACTTTCCACCCAACCATAGGCCACTTAAATTCCAATCTCTCTTCTAGTTGACCACCCTCGAGCCAGATCTAGAGTCTAAGGGGAAATGCTTGCATAGTGGTATCTCACACCATTGGATTAGTTAAGCACTCAAGAGATGGATCCCACTATCTAGGTGGTTCATGAACTGTTCTTTTGGAAGTAAGCACTAGAGTGACTCACTTACTCTCTAGGTTTCACATCATAGGGCTTCCCTAAAATAACATAGGTGGGTGTGTTGTTCAGTTATTAAGGGTTGAAATCCATATGAAGGTGGTTCATTAGCTAGTTACCAGGAACTTAACATGCACTAAGTGGTTCATCAGCCTGATTGTGAGAACCCAGTGGTTAAACCCATGGAATGAAGGTGGTTCCTCAACTAGTTAGAAATAAATTAGTAAGCACTAATTTCTTCCTCAACTAGTTAGAAAGCACTAAGTGGTTCCTCAACCTAACCACAAAGACCCAATGATTTAATCCAATCATAGAACTACACACCAACAACACACTCACATAAGGATTTTAATGGCCTCAATCACCATGAAGGTAGTTAACTGATCTAGGTGGATATTGGTGGGCACCCACCTATTCCACTTGGACCCACACTATTGTCTCTTTTAGTTTTTTAGTTTCCTTAATTGTAGCAAAATTTACTATTTTTGGCAGGTTCTTGGGTCCTGAACTTTCAGAGCCGTTTTGAGGCCCTAAACGATGTTTTCTGGGAAAACCAGGAAAACAAAAGTCTTTAATTTATGCTTGCATTTAAAATTTGTATTACACAGATAGATATTTCTAACGAGGTATTGTGTTTATCAAACAGAGAGTGTATGCCAAAGTTACGACCCCGAGAAGTTGATGTACCAATTTACCCAAATGGGGCCCATAGTTTTGGCGCTTCATCTCTTAGGGTTAGGTTTTTGGATGTTCAGGGTTTTCCATTGTTTCTCAATAATAAATAGGCCTTCGAGACTCATTGTAACATAGTTCAGATACATGTATCCATCACATCTATCCTCAGAGATAAGCTACCATCACACGAGCTAGTTTATTTCGTTTTTGTTTATAAGCATATTTCAGTATTTGACATTAATGAAATGAAGTGTTATTTCTGTTGCATATTTGTATTTATGGTTATATCTATAATTTTTTTGTTCATGTTTAAGTTCGGATCAATTGTATTAGAGCGGTCTTCTCTTTCTTTGTTTTTCTTTGCATGTCCCCAATGAGGTCGAGGTATAAGGAGTTAGGGCTCGAATTGGTAGAACCTTTGCAAGACCAACCTCACAAATCCTGACGTCCTCCCATGGCAAAAAAGAAGAAAGATGAGGGGATGGGATATCCTTTCAAAATCTTGCTAGAATAAGCCCTCGAGAGACAAAGGAACATGATGATGGATAACTTTGATCAGATCCTTCAGCAGCTACCCAAAGACGACACATCTCCTTCCAATAGCTACTCTCGAAGCGCCACACCCTTTAAGGTACAAGTTAACTTTGACATCCCCATATTTAAAGGTAAGATAGATGTGGACACTGTAGATAAATGGTTAAATCTATTAGAAGGATATTTTTCTATTCATGATTTTTCCAGCCACGGAAAGATTACTTTTTCACTTCTCAAATTTGCCCCCCCGCGTCAAGGATTGGTGGGAAACCTACTATGTTCAGCCGCATCCACTTGGAATTCATTCTGGGATGCCATCAAGGAGCAATATTACCTTGTCAGGAGCTATGAGGATAAATACGTAAAGTGGATCATGTTGCAGCATGGAAGGGACCAAGACATGTCAGAGTTTACCAATGTTTTTCATACCCTTCGCACGAAGTTGGGTATCAAGGATTATGAGTGACATTTAGTACTCAAGTAATGCGTCTGCCTACACAAGTACGTCTAGGATGAGATGTAGTTCCTAGGCATGCCCTCGCTCAGCACGACGTATCAATATGCTGTCAATATTGAGTATAAGTTTAAAAATAAGAAGTGAGACTTTGGATCTACGAATCCAAAGTAAGGGAAAGGCACCCCCAAACCATAGAGAAAAGGACAAATCCAAGGCAGGGTGACCCAATACAACCAACAAAGTCGAAAGCAAAGAAAAACACCATGAAGACAAAGAAGGACACGGGAAAATGGTGTGAGTTCCATAAGAGCTTCACTCACAACACGAGTGAGTGTTGGGCCAAGAAATCACGGGTGGCTAAGCTGAAGGCTTCTAAATCAAACTCATGTTCGGACTCTAAGTTAGAACTCGATAATGGGAATGAAAAAGAGAAGCATATCATTAATGTGGGGTCCAGTGAAGGGTTTTTTGTTGCATTTCATTGTCGACAAGGAGAGCCAAAAGAACCT
The DNA here is from genome assembly GCA_000404065.3 of Pinus taeda. Taxonomy (NCBI): domain Eukaryota; kingdom Viridiplantae; phylum Streptophyta; class Pinopsida; order Pinales; family Pinaceae; genus Pinus; species Pinus taeda. The sequence goes on from APFE030160501.1 coordinate 14,630, forward strand.
CATTTCAATAGATGTCGTGAAGCGGCTGGGCTACCGACTATCGCACATCTGTAGTCGTACACCATCGGGTGGCTTCACTAAGGATGAGATTTCTATGTCAACCAATAGTGTCGCCTTCCTTACAACATCAAGACCTTCATGGATGAGGTACTGTGTGATGTTTTCCCTCTTGAATTTTCTGATGTATTATTAATAAAACCATGCTTGTGGAAGAGACGTGTTGTATATGAGTTTAGACCTCGCTCTCTGATTATTACTTTGGGAAATAATTTGTACATGATACCAGAGGTAGCCCCGCCTACCACCATCTCTTTGATCACTGTAAAGAAATGCAATGAGATCATTTCATAGACTAGGAAATGTGTTTTCCTTATGATTCTCCCTCAGGGTAAGAAGAAGATTGTGGCCACGACTAACAGAAAGGGCTCCTCCGCACAACAGGAGAAAATGAACAAGGTCGTGGAGGAGTATAGTTACATTTTATCCTCACCTATGGGGGTGCCTTTTCACTGTCTGGTCAAGCACTCCATCGAACTAACCCCAGGCTCGCCTCCACCCAATGGACCGATCTATCGATGCTCTGTTTTGGAGAACGATAAGCTCAAGAGGTAGACTCATGAATTGTTATAGAAAAGGAGCAGAAGGCCAAGATCATCACCCTGTGGGAGCCCAATTGTATTTTTTATATGGGATTTATGATTGCAAACAAAATTATATCCACTAGGTCGGTGGCTAACCTAGAACAATAGGGAGACAAGGAATACAATTCTTTTCCTTAAAGTAAATAGATGATGGAGTGAGGCTTATCCAGAATCCTTCACACACTTCACTCCTTCTTTAGCTTGGAAGCTCCAATTCCAACTCTGAATGCAAAAATTAGAACCTGCACAGTCAGATAACATAATCCAAGAAATTACGAGATCTATGCAATATCATCTAAGTAATTCATTCAATAGATCAACATGGTATTGAAATAAATGAAACAACAACATCACATATAGGAAAACAATAAATTATTTGCATTAATATAAGTGGAAGGAGAATCCAACCATAAGTAGCAGTTGATCTTGTAGAAGAGATCCTCCAATTTGTTTACTTGTCATTTCCTTGTCCAAATATGCACCTTCAATCACCCTAAATGCATGAGATGATGACCACTCACTACAACAACATAAGGAAAGAATCACTCTCCAAAATCCAACTCCCAACCATGTAGAAGGATTTGATTATATAGAGAAGTATTGTAAGTTGGGAGTTCTTATCCAATTACCAATCTAGGGTAAGAGATCCACCTTTGATGGAGGGATAGGATAAAAGGATAAGTGGTGAAACTCCAATGTACGGAAGGATAGGATTTGAATGTTTTGTCCAAGGTAAGTAGTTATAACAACTTTTGGAAACTCCTAGAAGGTGAAGCTTCCAGAATCTTGCTCATTCTCCTCGATTTCTAGAACCAATGCAGGTGAAAAGGGGAGAAGCCTATTGGTGACCAATGTAGACCATAGGGGAGCAACCTGTTGGTGACCACACCCCAGTAAGCTTACATGGAGCAGTGATCCTCAAACTGACTCAAATGATGCAGTTTAGGGCTGAAACTCTAGGAAATGAAAGGTGCGTGCAAGATGGTGACAAGGGGGAATAGGATGTTGATTGATCCCATTAGGAGGTTCACTGATCAGATGTGAAAAAATGGCCTATAACAGAATTCCCCCTAAAGTGCAAAGTCAAAGATGATGACTGATGACAGAAGTGATTTACCTTGTGACAAGTCAGGATCAAGGACAACTGACAGCTCCATCTGTTACAATACATTTACAACATAGTATATTTGTTTACTGAGGGAGGCATACCCATTCTCAACTCATAAGCTAATATAACATATACGATGATCAAAAGACGCATCCACAGACGAAACTAGGGGACCCATGAATGGATGAATGTGTATATGATCACGACCATCATACATTGTGATCTTTGTATAATCCTAAAATCACAGCCCGGATGGCGGAAAATAGATCCGAGGTCTTCCATCTCATTCACATGAGCAACCAATGTACGATTCTAACCTTATGAATTAATGAGTTGGAGTCGAACATGGCAGACACCATATGATTATTGTTCAATGATGTAAGTCATTAACAGATGCAAGAGAACCCACCGATGATGTTAATGGATCTCAAGGTACTATAATATAATCTGGTGAGTGCCAGTATTGTAGTAAGAATGCTGTAACTCCTGGGCTACCAACTTTACTTTTATCAACCCGGTAGTTCGTAAAAAACTTGGAAGCGTCGGTGCTATATGCACAAGTACTAGTTCTCACTGTAGGTTGTCACTTGGTCAGCCGACGCGAGATCACTAGGAGCTCAAGCCAACTTCTATATATTTCAGAAGAAGCTCTATATGTGATGAAAGGAAAGAAATATTACTCTACAGATGCTATTCTAACTGCAGAAAGGAGAAAGACTAGAATGTAAAGCAAAACCTAGTAAACCCTAATTAACAAGCTAATTCTACTTTTTCCAAAAACACTATGAAAACCATGAAAGAAATGCCATTACCTACTCAAGGAAGTAAACAACATCTAACCATGCTATTTCTGGAAGTAAATAAGCAAAAAACATACTTTTGGATTTTTATGTGTTTTTATGTGAATTTAACATGCATCTAAATTATTGTGTGTGAGTGTGGCAGCGAACAGGTGGCATTAGAGGGTGTTTTTGGTGGTTGGGAGGATGTAGGATGGTGTGGATGGGTCCTAGGAGGTCTTAGGTGGCCTTCTGGAGGCTTTTCCCACACTCGGCCTTCGTAAGGAAGCCTACAGGAAAAACTATAGGAGGACATAGGAAAACTATAGGAGGAAAACAGGGAAACTACAGGAGGCCTACAGGAGGAGGCCAAGAGAAATTTTCGTTGTTTTCAGGGTGTTAGGGTCAGTGGAAAAGTGGATGAATTTTGGAATGAGGTGTTAGGGCGCCTAAGGTCTACCCTGAATCACCAGGAGAGAGAAAGATGATTGGGTTTGCTCAAGGAGAGAGGAAGAAGTTCTATGAAAAATGAAGGAAACTAAGGCAGAATTGAGGTGAGGTTTTGGAGACCTATAGGGCATGGATCAGATGGAGGGTATGATTGATGGTAAGTTTACCTACTGCTGGAAGAGATCTGTTGCATAGAAATTGACAGTCAACCAAGAAAATCAAGCAACCAATGAAATGAATGCATCTTAGGAAAAACACAGTTTTGCATTAAAATGGCCTAAACTATGATGTATAGAAGGAAATGTTGGAAAATTTTGTAAGAAAGGAAAGCATGCAAAAGGAATATTGCAAATCAGGAAGTGAACATGATAAAGAAGATCTAAAGCAAAGCAAAACTAGACTATCAACCTACTAGAGAGCTGCAAATAGTAGAAGTCCTAGGAATGAGGAAAATCTATGTTTTTGGGGCAGCAAGAGAGTCTTTACCTCAAATCATGGTCCTAAAGGGAGGAAGAGAGGCCAAGGCACTGTTTTTAGAATTTTTAATCTTCTCTAATCACTGATTAACTTGCTATAGAAAGCACAAATGGAAGCAAGCTACTAAATCATCAAAAGCAACCTATTCTTAACCATAAGAGAAATACATCTAACAACAAACTAATCTACAAACTGAAGTAAAGCATACAAATACAAGTAAAGAGGAGCTTGGCTGCTTGGATTGGTCCATAACCCAAGAGCTTCAACCCTCTGAGGTAACTCAGTGCTAGCTCAAAAAGGATTCCATCTTCATTATAAAAAAATAGCAAGATTACATAAAACTGTCATAAAATAGTAAGCTCGAAATTTGAGCAGAGTTTACACAAGCAAATAAAAGTCGACCCTAGTGAGGCCCTAGGCCTCTTTACTTATACATCTGAAGCTACCAACAACTTCCTTAAAATTAGGGAGACCTGGCTCCCAAAACTCGAGATAACTATCAATCATCTTCCACTTGCTCGGCTGCGTTCTAGTGCATGATTCAGCTGCTTGTACTCCAAGCTGAATGAAGGGGAATTCGAAGTGAGGAGCAATAAATGATGGGGATTCCCTCCTATAAGTACTCTCCTATGTCTACTTCGAGTTATTACTACAGTTTGACCACTATATCCTTGATTTTGACCTCAAAATCCATCAATAATCTGCATTAAATACATGTTAGACCACATGGCATAATAACTAACTCAACTCACCCTATAAGCATAAATATAATTAGAAAATCATACAATAAATTAAGAGAATGGTTGATTTGAATAGGTTAGGAGGTAAAATGAGCCCATATAATTACTCATTTATGAGGCTCATCATCCATATGGTGTGAATGAATGAGTTTATGTTGAACACCACACAAAATATTTTGGTTGAATTCCATTGATGTAAACTTGTCACTGAGAGCGAGGAAAATTTTCATTGATGTATGAAATCACCAAGGTACCAAGGGGTGTTTCTAAGTCAACTTCCTAGATGATGTGTTGATGTCGACAGGAAGTGGCCCGTCGCGGGAGGGCCTTGATGTATCCCCTATCAACGACACAAAATGGGTATGATGATTGAGATAGAATGATCAGAATGATGTTGACATGGAACTGGATCAGGAAAGGTAGACATGAAATGAAGGCTTAAGAGTATTGTAGTGGAGATCAACTGAAATAATTCTCTTTAACACACCGACAAAATTTGAATAGAGTTGGCAACATTGACCCAAAACTGAAATGGAGGCTTTGAAAATGGTATGATAACCAAAAGACAAGAAAATTACCCAACCCAACAACCATGGAGATGAAGTGGAAGAGTGTCATGTTCAGGAGTGAGTCCCTGCCATTAGAAAAATGGAATCCCTTGTTTTCCTAGTTTCCCCAACCATACTGGTCAGTACCTCTTTATTTTTAACAAGCTTGAGGAGGATAACATATGCTTGATTTGTAAGTTCATCCTTCAGATGAATCCCTTTGAGTATATTTAATGAACCCTAAGAAGGAGTGGTTATGCCTCTTCATGATCAATGAATCCATCATTTTTTGATGTTTTTACGAGTCCACTGAAAGTAAAACTCGACATATTTTTCATGTTTAAAGAGTTTGAAAAAGGGGCGAAAAAGATAACTCCAGATGTCCCTTTTCGTAGGTAGCGACTTAGGTCCAAAAAGGTAGAAACAAATAACCAAGAGAACCTCTTAGCCTTGTTCGACTAAGGTATTCCTTTTTCATAGTTAGTCTATCTCAATCTGTAAAAGGGTTAAACTTATACTGAGTAAACGTCTTTTCATTTACTTTTATGAATTTGAAATGGCAAGTGCTTGGAAATATTTTCATATTTTGGGAATCTGAAAAGAGCTGAAAGAGGACTCCTCTTGGAGGAATGAGTGGTATGAAGGGTATCAATTGGTTCTGGTCATGATGGAACTTCTCAAAACACACAAAGGTTAAGAGGTTGGCTAATAAGACCACTCGTTGCAGCGGTTCCTCAGGAAATGGTAAACAACCAAGTGAAAGCGTATGATCGGTTAAGCAGATGTTGATGATGGAGTGAGAAAAACAATGTTCATCTGGTAGAAAATAGGCTAATACAAATGGAAATCATGATTGGTAAAATGGGAATGGTTTCATTTTTACAGAAGTTTGAAACATGGGAAACTATGCTTGAAATTGGTTTCATTTTTACGCAATATTGAAACATGGGAAACTATGCTTAAAAGTGGTTTCATTTTTACACAATCTTGAAACAAAGAAAAACTATGCTTGAAATAAGTTTTCATGACCCCAGCATAATGACTCAATTCAAGGTACATTCCCCCCAAACTTCATTTCATGCACCTAAGTAAACTATTGGGTACTAAGAGGTGGATGGAATGAAGGTTCATTTATGAGATCAAGTGAAAGACGCGACTAGGAATTTATGATATCTAATCAAAGACCTGAATTGGAAGGGGAATTGTTTCATTTTTTAATGAGCTTGACACAGGAAAATAACTATGCTCATAGGAACCTATTTCATTTTTTAATGAGGTTGAAATAATAAAAGAACTATTCTCATAAGAGTTTGTTTCATTTTTTAATGCGCTTGACACAAGAAAAGGAACTCTGATCCAGGAACCTTGTTTCATTTTTGAAGGAGGTTGACACAAGAAAATTATTTTTTCTCTAGGAAACTTGTTTCATTTTTTAAGGAGCTTGACACAAAAAAGGAACCGTGCTCCAAAATCATATCATTGCCTCCAAGAGACCGTGGCTTCCTAGAGTTTCTCATTGTATGGGAGAAAAACGCTCTAGAAGGGATCAAAGGTTCTAATGGAAATATCAGACTCCAACACCCCCAGTAAATGATGCACTACATCACCTACTAGATCATCAGTGGTCGTGGGCATGGAACAAGTTACCATATAATTAATGTGTGGTTGGGAATATACCACTTGCATTTAAGAACCATTTAGGGAAGTTGGTTTATTGGGAGTCAAATTAGGCCTAATGAACAAAAGATGCTCAATAGTCACGATTCTTCCTTCATGCGAGAAACACATCACACGAAAGAGTGAAGAGACAAGAGCTCCAATGAAAGAAACATAGTCATGCCCAAGAGCCTTGGACTACCATCACATTGATATATATAGTCTTTCCTCCCAAATTAATAGGCAAGTTAGGAAGGATCCCTAATGGTTGACTAGTTCCTCTATTAAAAGCCAACATATTCTAGGTAACGGGCACAAGCTGTGGAGAACCTAAATCTTGAAAAGAAGTTGAGGACATAATACTAACATATGCACCTTCATCTATGTTTTTTCTAGGTACGACCACATTATAGTCATGTACTATGATCTGGAAGGGAATGTAAGGAGGAAGACGATATCCTATCAATAGACTCCAATCAAAGGAAGTGACCATAATATTTGGAGGGGGTGTCATGGGAACAAGAGAACTACTCCCTTGTGTTATGGGAATAGGGTAACTACTCCCCTATAGCATGGAAACAGGAGGATTTCCCCCTTGTGTAATCAGAATGGGAGGAATTCCTGTCAAAAAAATTATATATTACAGAGCAATGGAACACATAAAATATTGCAGAAATATAAACACAAAAAACGAATAAAACAAGAGAGACACATATATACGTGGTTCACCCAGTTTGGGCTACATCCACGGAGAAACATCTAGTCCTTATTTTTATATTATCGAGCAAACTTAAGAGATACAACCTACAGTATATCTACTGTAATTCCCTCTTCGCTCTCAATCTCCTCTCTCTTCCTCACTCAAGATACAAATCTACATAGATGCAATACAATTCCCTCATACATAGCAAGGGGTTGCCTTCTAGGGAAAACAACCCTAAATTAAACATAACTTCTACTGTCAAATATTTTCCTAATGAATGGCCTAGATTGACTACAAAATTACAACATTTTACAAGGCAATTTTACATCTATTTTTAGCTTTGGGGGCTCCCAACGGTCGCAGCCGCCCCCCCCTGGACCCCCCTTGCAGCAAATATTTTATGAGCGGCGTTACTGCCCCATTACAAACTGGGGTCCAATGCAGTGATACCTTTGAATACAGAAAATAATCAGGCTCCACACCCAACACTTCCCCCTAGTTCATTGAAATATGAAGAAACGAGAAGATCCTAAGTTGTATGACCCTTACTCTCTACAGGAAAAGTACAATTGATTGAAGGTGGAATTGGGAAAACAATTTTCTCAACCAATGGTTGGTCGGGAAAAAACTCATGGGATTCACATTCAGAGAGATCAGGATTGATTGGAGATGGATTTTGACCAATCATTTCACCAACTAGTGGAGGATTGGGAGAAAGCTTTCGATAACCAACTGGAAGTCGTGGCTGAGAAGTTGTAATGTTTTCCAACACTTTTGAGGATTCCTCCATATAAGGAAAAAGGTGAATAGGATGATTCCCTTCACATAACTTATAGGGAAATTTTATTTTAGCATTTTTCCCATGGACGTTAGTATCACTAGTTGAAGGTTTGTCACTAGCATGATCTTGAGAAGCTGATGAAAAAGGTTGATGTGAGCCTAACCACACTTATAATACCTTAGGAATACCAAGAAAATCTCTAATAAGGTGGTCACCCTTACATAACATGCAATGGAATTTAAATTTATGGGGATGATTGGAAGATTTGTCCATACTAGTTAAGCCCATAGCAATAGTTTCTTGTTTCCCCCCTGCTTATTTTTCTTCTTCTTCTTCGTCATTTTCTTCTTCTTCTTAGCTTCCTAGTTACTAGAATGAAGACTTTCACTAGGCAAGGAGGAACAAAGGGATGAAGAAACAATGGGTGAAAAAGGCAAAGGGTCAACTTTAGGATCAACATGAGGTTGATGTTGTTCAAGTGGAGGAGAACTTGTTTGAGAAGTAGTTTGGACATTCAGAACCATAGGGGTCGAAAATAACCAAACTCGAAAACCAATGGTAAATCCGGGAAGGGACAATGTTGCCATATAAGGAGCACCAATATTTCCAAAAGAAGGAAAATGACTAGGATTCCCGTCAAAGGGGCTTCCTTGATTGGTAGACTCAGGAATTGTTGCCATTAGTCTCAACCTAAGATCTACTAAGGAGTATTTCCACAAGAAGGATGTTTTTCCGCTATCAATTAATTGATTTCAGAAATTAAAGACACAAACAAAAGCAAAGAGGGGTAACTAGGGAAAATGGTTTACCAGGCAACCATGAACTACAATATACACCTTGGCGAACCGAGATAACGTATGATAGCCAATCTCCCCGAATGTTGTGTTCAATGTATCACAGTATACAAGGGCAGAATCAGTTACCTATTGATGGAAAGCAACCTATAGGGGACTCCCAAAATATACTCGATGGTACATGGGATTACAGTCTGTAGTAGTGTTGTCTAATGCGTAACCGTTCAATGAGAGTGTTCCCATATGCTTATCATACATGTAGCACCATCTGGTATACCCGAAGGTATGTGGAGAACGATCCTATACACTTACGTATGTGGAATAAGATTTAACCCCCTGGATACAACATTGGCAAACAATAACAACTCCTACATTTAATAATGCCAGAACACGTATCTAGCATAGAACTCTATGTGTGTTGTTAAGTTTCAAATCCTCCTTAGGTTAATTGGGATGAATTTTAGAGTTGATCTTGAATTAGATTTCAGTTTCAAGGCTCAAAACTCAATGTCACCTGAAAAATATTGTAATGCAACTAATATGACAAAAATAACTCTTTTATTTTCCATGAAAGTTATCTAGTGTAGGGAAGAGGTGAAAAAAATGATGCGACAATCAAACATGAAGTCAGCAAGAGCTTCCTAACTAGATTTTTCAATTTCACTATTTCAATTCAATTCAAAGGATTAAAAGATTCCAAACCATGCAATGTAATCTATGCATGACTCCCCTAAAAACTATGCAAATGTAATCTATGCACAATTTCCTTTCCAGCTGTGAAAATGAGAAATCTAACTATGGAAATGTGATCTATGTGAGAGAATTCTTCAAAACAAACACAAGAGGATTCCAATGAAATCAAACGTAATCTAAAATTTCATGAATAGAGGACTCAAATTGAAATTGGGTGAAAATTCCAAAAATAAAAAAAGAGATGTCACTCAAAGGAGATTAACACTCATACATAATTCATCCCCCCCCTGGCAATTGAGGTGGAATTTTTTTTGCAAAATGTAAAGAAAAAATATGCAATTTCACACTAGGGAATACCAATTTCACAACAAACCCCTAGATGAAAATGCAATATTTTTTCTTTTCACCACACTTAATTTTCAAAATGAAGAAAACTAAGATTCAAAGTCTAATTGCTGATTCAAATGCACTTTTCAGAATGAGGACAAGAACAACAATTCATCCAAGCAATCAACGATCAAACAAAACAAGTTTGCAAGTGACCTAATGATAAGAACAAAGAAAAATCAAAACCAATTGTTACTAAGGAAATCAAACACACATGAAACCCAAAACAAAATGGAGGCTTTAGAGAAACCACAAGACACTCAAGGCTCAGGGAAGTTCAACTGGAAGTAGGTTGACCAAAGAGAGGCTCAAGAACCAAGCAAAAAATTGTGCAAAAACAAGGACCAATGTTGGTGCAGAAGAGGCACCAGTGCATTGCAACACTGATGCAAAGTGGGTGAGAGTGAAGTGCAACACTCTGTCAAAGGCACAAGGGATGCATTGGGCTTGGGAAAGAGGATTCTGACAGAAAAATTGCAAGAAAGGTTGAATTAAATCACTTCCTAGGTCTGTTCTTCGTTAGATGATACAACAAAGATCTGTGAAGGAGGTAATAGAACACAAGGGACAAGTAAACCACCAAGGGAATACTCTGATCCCCAGTGGAGTTGCCAATTTTTTATACGTGATTTATGATTGCGAACAAATGTATCTCCCCCAGGTCAGTGGCTAACCTAGAACAACAAAGAGACAAGGAATACAATGCTTTTCCTTAAAGTAAATAGATGATGGAGTGAGGCCTGCCTAGAATCCTTCACACACTTCGCTCCTTCTTTAGATTGGAAGCTCCAATTCTAGGTCTAAATGCCAAAATTAGAATCTGCACAGTCAGATAACACAAGCAAAGAAACTACGAGATCTATGAAATATCATCTAAGTAATTCATTCAATATATCAACATGGTACTAAAATAAGTGAAACAACAACATCAAATATAGGAAAATAATGAATTATTTGCATTAATATAAGTGGAAGGAGATTACAACCATAAGTATTAATAGATCTTGCAGAAGAGATCCTCCAAGTTGTTGACTTGTCCTTTCCTTATCACAATATGCAACTCCAATCACCATAAATGCATGTGATGATGACCACTCACTACAACAGCATATGGGCATAATCACTTTCCAAAAGCCAACCCCCAACCACATAGAATGTTGGGAATATATAGAGAAGTATGGTAAGTTGGGAGTTATTATCCAATTACCAATCTAGGGTAAGAGATCCACCTTTGATGGAGGGATAGGATCAACTGATAAGTGGGGAGAACTCCAATTTAGGGAAGGATATGATCCAATTTTTTTATCCAAGGTAAGTAGTTGTAACAACTTCTAGTAACTCCTAGAAGGGGAAGCTTCCGGAATCTCGAGCGTTCTCTTAGTTTTCTAGAACCAACATAGGTGCAAAGGGGAGAAACCTACTGGTGACCAACACAGGCCATAGTGGAGAAAATTGTTAGTGAACGCACCCAAATAGGCTTACAGGGAGCGTTGGTCCTCAAACTAACTCAAACGATACAATTTAGGGCTAAAACTCTAGGAAATGAAAGGTACATGCTTAGGGATTTGTGCAAGATGGTGACAAGGGGGAATATGATGTTGATTGATCCCATTTGGAGGATCACTGATCAGATGTGAAAAAATGACCTATAACAGTATTGGTACAAAAGAAGGATGGGATCTAGAGACTCTGTATTGACTATTGGGAATTGAACAAGATCAATGTATGTAATAGGTACCTAATCCCACAGATTGATGAACTTGTAAACCAGCTCAAGGGGGCTAGATATTTTAGCAAGATCAATTTGAAGTCTAGTTATCATCATGTTCCTATCAAACCCTTCGATGTGTGGAATACAACTTTTAAATCCGAGGGCCTTTTTGAATGGTTGGTCATGCCTATCGGGTTGACGAATGCCCCCGCAACCTTCATGAGATTGATGGACGACATCTTGTGACCTTTCACCAATGCATTCATGGTGGTGTATCTAGATGAAATTTTGATCTTCAACCAGAGTTGGGAAGAGCACCTCCACCATATTCGACAGGTTCACTAAACCCTGCGACAACACAAGATGTGTGCAATTTGGAGAAATTCACATTTGGCATGACCTAGGTTCAATATTTGGGGTACATTTTGATGAGTAGGGTGTGCATGTGGACACATCTAAGATACAATTCATTTGGGATTGACCAACCCTAACCACTCTAATAGAGCTCTACAACTTTCTAGGTTTTGCCAATTTCTACTGTAGGTTTGTGTTGGGGTTTTATCATATCACTTGGCCTTTAAGTCAATTCACCAAGGGTGGAGTAAAAGAAAAGTTATTTTGGTCTCAAACCTAACATGAGGCATTTTTTGAGTTGAAGCATCGCTTCTGCTCTACACCAATGCTCACATTACTAGACCTGCAACAACCATTTGAGATTGAGACAGATGCCTCCATTTATGCTATTGGTGTAGTTCTTACTCAACAGGGGCATCCAATGGATTACCATAATGAGACACTTTCAAACACATTCTAAAAGTATCCTACCTATGGAAAATAAATTTATTACATTGTGCAGGCTTGCCATTAATGGAAGCATTACATTCTGGGGAAGGAAACAATCATCCACACAGACCATTGACCCCTGCGGTTCATACATACACAAGGGAAGTTGTAAAATGGTCCACATACTTGAAATGATTCAAATTTAACATTAAGTGCAAGAAGGGAAACACCAATAATGTTGCAGACTGCCTCAGTTGACCACTAGTCATGGTGTTGATCACTGTGCTTAACTCCTATAGGCATGAAACTTTGGGGTGGTCGCATCATTACAAGAGAAATCCAAAATTCAGCAACACATACCAAGAAATCCTGGAAGGTAAGGAAGTTCCAAATTTTCACCTCTAGGATGCACTGTTATGCCACCTGGGACACATCTATTTTTCTTCAAGTGAACGTGCCAAGATGATTTGGGAGGCACAATACAGTCGATTCGCTAGACATTTCAGAGTAGAGAAAGCAGTGGCAGTACTGTAGACTTATTTTTATTGGCCGAACCTTCGTTATGATGTTGGGAAGTACATTTAATCTTGCATTATCGATGCCATTTTGAAACTAGCCATCAAGAAGAAAGGCCTATATACTCCTCTACCTACTCCTAGTCAACCTTGGGAATACATATCCATGGATTACATGCGGGCCTTCCTTCTACTAAGCATGAAAACAACTTCATTTTCATGGTCATCAACAGATTCTCTAAGATGTCCATTATGGCAGCTTGCAAGAAGAGTATCACAGTAGAGGTCAATTCTAATCTCTTCTTTGAATGAGTGTGGGATCCCAAATTCCATTGTATCGTATCGGAAGAACATATTCCTAAGTGCATTTTGGTCAATTCTCTAGTCAATGCTGGATGCCAAACTTATTAAGTCCATGGCTTTCCACCCCCAAATGGATGGCCAAATAGAGGTCATCAACATGATGATTGTACACATTTTGCAAATGTACAACTTGAAGCATCCACACACATGGAATGAAAGCCTCCCCTATGTACATCACAGCTACAATAGAGCTCTCCATAGATCAACAGGCTACAACCCCTTTCAGGTTGGGCCGGGATTTAAGCCATTATGTCCCATTGATGTGGTCATATCATTTATAGCCACACATGTATATTCAGCTCACGTCCAGTCCGAAGCCGACATGGCCAACAACTTCATTGAGCACATTCAACACATTCACGAGGAGGTCTGTGATGCATTGGACAAATCCAATGCTAAGTACAAAAACAGCATGATCAACATCGAGTGCCGCACAAGTTCCAAGTGGGTGACAAAGTTTGGCTACACATGTAGAAGGAGCATCTCATTGGACCTCGCCGCAAGCTTCGCTTGCTCCGATATGGGAAACACACCATCACTAAGTTTGTAGGGGAAAATGCCTTCAAGCTCAACACTCCACCTTTCCTTGGTCTGCACTCATTGTTTAATGTAGATTGTCTCCGGTCATACTTTCCACCATTGTTGGACACATCTGACATTAGAGAAGAACTCACACCAATAGAGCTAAACCTAGACTGCATGGAACAAACCACAACTAATCATATCATGGGCACACAGATCAAGAATGCTCGCAAATAGAAGATGCAACTATATCAGGTTGTCAAAGTTGGCCAACTCCTACACCAAGGCAAGTGGCTCACTAGGGACCAAGTTCAACAGAAGTTTCCCCATCTCATGGAGGCACTCAATGTAATGGGGACCATTGTTTCCTAAGGGGAGAGGACTACTCCAGGTGGATATTGGTGGCCACCCACCTATTTAAATTGGACCCCCACCACTGTCTCTTTCATTATTTTATTTTCCTTAATTGTAGCACAATTTAGTATTTTGGGGAGTTTTCTGGTTCTTGAACTTCTGGAGTTGTTTTGAGGCCCTAAATGATGTTTTTGGGGAAAACTAGGCAAACTATTTAATTGATGTTTTCATTTAAAGTTGTATTCCTTGGATAGAGCTTTCTAACGAGGTATTTTGTGCGTCAAACGAAGATCGTATGCGAAAGTTACCACCCCGGGCAGTTGATGTACCAATTTACCCAAATGGGGCCCATAGTTTTGGCGCCTCATCTCCTAGGGTTAGCTTTTTGGATGTTTAGGGTTTTCCATTGTTTCTCAATAATAAACAGGCCTTAGAGCCTCCTTATAACACAATTCAGAGGTATGTAGTTGTCACATCTCTCCTCAAAGATAAGCTACCATCACCTGAGCTAGTTTATTTCCTTTCTATTTGTAAGCATATTTCAATATTTGACATTAATGAAATGGAGTGTTATTTTTGTTGCATCTTTGTATTTAATTTTGTGTTCTTGTTTAATTTCGGATCATTAACATCCAAATACATAGGGCGTTGGCTCAAGATTACAAAACCTCATAATTTAGTATAAGTACAACGAAAATCCAAGTCCACCAATGACTTAAGCAATAAAAGAGTTTGGAATTTGAGTTTTATTCCAAACATCCAACAAATGAACCCGTAAATTCATTTGTGTTATGTGCATATTTAAAACTCCCTCCATGTGCCTTTGTAAAGTTGAGAGAGAGCATTTCTTTATTCCTCTCTACTTGTTTCTTTAGAGTGTCTCTTGGCTATTCTTATTATTTTCCTGAGTGCAGTTTGGCTCTCAACATCATCTTTTGAATGGTTGTCTCCTTCATTTGCAATTGGAAAGGGGAATGGAAAGCAAGTTTCCCTCGAACCAAGGCTTTGTAAGGTTGTCCCTTCTTCAATTGTGTCAATTAATTAATTAACTTTAAATAATAAATTGCAAGTGTTTAATTAGAGTTCCATCCAGTCATGGTTCTCCATGTTGGTGTTATAGTCATGATTTTGATTACAAAATAGCATGGATAATGTGAGAGATGTTACATTTGTGTTCCATGTTATGCAGTTGATATATCTCATATGTGATTTTTTTGTTATGGTTCACGAATGTTTGAATAAGTAAAAATTGATTTATAATGATTCATCCCTTCCCCCCACACTTAGTATAAATGCGTGTTATAACATTTTGTGGTTGGCTATAATGAAAAAAGGTATGACTTGGGACATTCTTCAAAGGAGGTTACTAAGGAACATGTAGATGTAGCCTCTGTAAAAAGGAGGTGGAAATTATAGGTCACTCACTAATAACTTTTACCTATACCTATAAAGTGTTGGCATAAATGAATACTCTAATATGTATCATAGGAGGTTGTTGTGGGGAGAGTATAGTAAATTATTTCAAAGATTAGTACCAATGGAAATAATTAAGATATTGTATAACAGATCTTCCTTTAGTGGCCTAACTCACTGGGAATGTGGATATCTTTCAAGATATAATCATCCCTTGTTTTCAATGTACTTCTTAAATCATAAATATGTTTTATAGTTTGAAGGGTAACTTTATAACTAATATTTTTAGGTTCTTAGTGCATGATTCCACTGGAAAATCTAGATTGTGGGGATACTTTAATGGAGCCATCCAAGGCACTCCACCTATGTGTGGTGCTAGAATTATAATATTTCTTGCTAAGAATCATACTGTGAGGTTTAAGGTAGGTTTAGAAGGTGGATCTAGTAACTATGTTGAACTATTAGCTTTGAAGTTACTTATAAAGTTGGTAGTTAGAAAAGGTGTGAAAATTGCAAATATTAAGGGATTCGTCAATAATTAATTAATTAGATGAATCAAAAGTATATGATGAGTAATCTACTTCTAAGTGCTAGTTTTGAAGAAGTTATAATAATGGTATATGTTTTAATTCTATCTCTTTGTCCATGTGTATAGGGAGCTTAATTTGAAGTTGATTCTCTTTTGAAAGATAGGCTCATATTGGCTATTGATACCTAGATGGTTAATGAGCCAATTCTTGTAGCAAGAATTCCTAAATTGATGGTTTTAATCTATGGATTCTAATCATACATTTAATAATTCTTTTTGGTTTCTTTGATATATTCCTTCTTTATTATATTTGAGTCTTGAAGTAGATCTTTATTAGTCTTTCATCTTATTGTTATACAAATCTATTAGTTTAGTTCAATTTTTTGTTTGTTTGTTTGTTTTTTTGTTTGTTTATGTGGAGTCACTAAATGGTTCAATAATAATTTGGATTTAATTTTGTAATATAATCTTCTAATTTTTTTGGAAAAGACAATACCTTTCTATGTGTTATATTAAGAGATGAAAATTATAGTATAGAGATCTTGTAAATTATTATTATTATTATTATATTATGAAATCAAATTTCCTTAAATATTATTGAAATGTTATAAAACATGTGAAAACATATAATTTTATTTTATTATTTTGACATGAAACACATATTCGTTTTTTGGATGTGGTTCATGGACTCTGAAGATTAGTGACCGCTAGTGACCGCTACATACACGAAAAAAGTCCCGCTAGTGACTGCTACATACACGAAAAAAGTCCCGGGTAGATCTCTAAGTGATGCAGGAGCAACCAGCAACAAAGCAAACCAGAGGATCAGAATAAAAGAAAAGCGTGATTTAAAGCAGAAAAATAAATTTAAAAATGATAAAGCAGATTTAAAGCTTTCATGCATGAAACTTTTGTGGAGGAAATAAGGAGAGGATAGGATTGATCCTTCCTAAAATTCTTATATAATTGTAATACCATAGGGGTGTAGGAATATCTGTTTTGTGAGTGGCAAGATGTAGTCGAGCTAGAGCTCGTTTTAAGGCTGAAATACCTAATTTTGTAACTGTTTCGTAAATATACAAATATGTGTTCATGTTCTGTGTTAATTATATATTGCTATGTATTGTATTACCTTGTGATTGTGAGATTTTAATCTTATATTGCATGCTTGTAATGGGTTGAACGAAAGGATCAAGATTTTTTTAAAGGAATTGGGATTTTGGGCAACCCCAAAAATCTCATTTTCATCACTAAGGGATCAACCCTGTCAACTCATATCAGAACCTAACCCCAAAGGGTGTCGAGGAGAATTGACCCCGTGACTTCTCATAACAAAATGCTTATATGATAGGTACTCGACCAATTGAACTAACCCTTGGGGATATGAAACTCATATTATTTGAAAAAAACAAAAATAATCATAAATTTCATTGGCTTAAAATCATTAATTATATTAAAAAATTAACACAAAATTTATATATTTTAATAATTATAATATAGAAATTCTTTTCATATTTATAAAATGTAATTTTTTTATAATCACTAATTAAATTTTTTTTAATGTAAACTTTTCATTTAACAAAACCGTATTTTTTAATAATTATAATATATTTAATATATTTGTATTTTTTATATTTAAACATTTTTCAAATATATTCCCATCATTTAAAAAAACAAAAAACAAAACAAACTTCCTATTAAAGTTAAAATAACAAACATTTGGATGGTTTTGGACTATTTAACACTCAACGACAAGAAACTAAATGTCATAGCATGTGCGAAAAGCTGGAAAAATAATAATTTTCAATAACTTATTCTCCAAGCAAATACGACCATGAAAAAACATCTTTACCACCATTCAAATTGACACATACATTAATTTCAACTTTTTGGGAATTTTCCCTCAACTCATGTATATCTACAAATTTTGCATCTTTACGGGACAAATTGACATCAACATTTTGACTTTTTGAATGCTTCACATCATAACTTAAGGAATATCTTTATACATTGATTTTAACATTTTGTTTTGGGTGCTTTCTCTTTACTCATGTGTAATTTTCGCATTATAATTCAAGAATAGTATTTATCACTGTAGTCTAATTCGCTGGAGGAATTGCCCAGAAAGTTATGGAAATTTTGGTCATATTTAGAGAAAATCCAGTAAGGATTTTCGTAAATCCAAGTTATAGTTGTTAAACTTCAAAATTTTAGGTGTTCTAGACGTTTTTGATGATACTGAATCCATTTCCATCATCAAAAACACGATTCAAAAACTGCCTCTACAATATTTTTTGAAATTGTTTTGCTTGAATTCCGACCACTTATGGCCGTCCGAGCAGTTCCTCCACCTCCGTAGACCACTCCGTACCTATCACATTAGAAATCTGAAAAAAAATCTTTATACACTGTATATATTTTTATTCTTTTATAATTTTCAAAAAAATATATATCGGAAAAATAATTTCTTAATTTTCTTAAAGTAAAGCTTCCCAATATTTTAGAATCTAGCGAGAAAGGAATATTCCAAACATCTCAAGTTAATGATGTTAATAAACCATAAATTATAAGTTTGGGATGAATTTCAAAAATTATCTACATATGCTTTTGTATATAAGTTGTATAAAAATATTTAATGGTTTTTTTATGGTTATATATATTAAAATAAAAATGGAGATTATCTTAAAGAGTAAAGATGAAATTAAAAAAATTAATACTTCTAAGTTTAAGGATAAGTTGTGGGATGCTAAAGATTTAGAGGGAAAAAGAAGCTAAGATATTATAAGGAGGTGATCAACCCCACTCTTGCTAACCAAAATTACCATTATATCTTGACTAGTGCTTAGAAGAAAATGAACATTGCAAAGACAAGAACTAACTCTCGTAAGCTTCAGAGTGAAACTGGACATTGGTCTATTCCCAAAACACCTTTGGACGAAATAATCTACCCCCTTGCGATACTAAGAGAGTCGAAGATGAAAAGTACTTTCTCTTGGAGTGCTCGACCCTTACTCACATCCGCTCTCCTTTTCAAAACATTTGCCACACTATTAACCTTCATGACTCGTTAAGTCAACAAAACTACAATGATATCAGAACGCTTCTCTCACTTATTTTTTATCATAGAGATAAAATATTAAAGAACCCCAATTAATCATGTTTCCTTCTTAAAGTGTGATAGACCATATTGGTATTTGTGGACGTTAAGCATATATTATATATATATTATAGATGATTTTTTGGAAATCTTTAATTGTTTTATGGTAAACGTTTAGTGCAATGATTTTTAAGAATAACAAATTTATATAGACTATAATGGAATTTTTGATATAAATTTATAGATTGATTGATTTTTGCTTATATTTTTATAATCTTAAATTTATTTTATGTAAAATAAGTTTTTAACATGGTAAATCATAAATTAAAATTGGGTTTGTAGTATGCCCTAAAATTGTTTTTGCTTGGCTAAGAGTTCGTCTTTCTCAAGCGTAAGGAAACATGTTAATGATGCAATACCCAGAGGCATTTTGCAGGAGTGAAAGCCCACCCCCAAGGCATTCGGTAGGAGCGAAAGCCTGCTCCCTTATGGATGACCAATGGGTAATTCCAGGTGGCATGGTTTTCCTTCAACAACATTGATGATTTAGCTTGCATTCATGGATAACAACTAGTGATGGCCATCTCCCCTACTTCTTTGACAACTAAGCCATGAGAGGTTTTCCTATTATGCATAAAAAATAAAAACATAAATTAAAATCAAATAATCAAATACATTGTAAAATGTTTTTAATAAATTAATTAAATATAGACAACAAATAAAAACTTATATCTAATTGATGTCCTTGGCACCTCCATTCCCTGAATTTGGGTTCCTCCCACCTAGACAATTCATCCAATTTTACTCCACATATTATCTCCAATTTTACTATGATTGAGAAAACTAAGAGATGTTTTAACCAAACTCAATATTAGAAACATACTTAGAAATAAGGAGTTCTAATAAGGGGAAAGCAACACAAATCCTAGGCTTATCCTCCCAAAATTATTCTAACCTATGGTATTGTGTTTCTATATGTTTTTATCCTCCACTTAACATCTTATTTATATGGAGAAAAGTTGGCTTAAGTACTTATAAGTTGGTATATGGATTTTCAAGTATACAACCTCCACATTTATATATATATATATACCTTTCTTTAGCCCACAAGACTTTAAATTGATGGTGGATACACTCATTGCATAAAAGTCACTGGTTCAAATCCCCGTGAGTAACTTAACATAGACATATACATAAATGGTTTTTTTTTTTAAATTCTCATGTATTTTGAAGAAAATTCATTGATATCCACTCGAGATAAAAAAAAAATTGATAAAATAAAACAAGACATGACCAATGCATCTCAATCCAAAAGTAACTATATAATGCTATAATAAGAAAGCTTTATGTTTTCTCATTCATTAGGCTATACAAAATTTGTCTTTGGATATGATTACCACATTTCACAATGCTATAACAAGAAGGCTTTATGTTTTCTCATTTAGTAGGCTATACAAAATTTTCCTTTCGATATGATTGCATGATCAAAACATAGTGTATATAAAAATGATTTTTTTTAGTCTGAAAGATTAGTCCATATTTAATCTCCACTCTCCATCACAATTTGGTTTTAAAGGAATTTACATAGACAATCATTTATATATATATATATATGATAACTAATGTAAACTATGTTATTCGTTTATTAACCTAATATAATAAACTTACTCAAAATATCACTAATGGTTTGTAGAATTTAGCATCCCTGAGATTTATCTAGAAGGAGAGCATAAGGAATTATTATCCATATTACTACCTCTATTAAAGAATCCACAAGGATTTAAATTTGGATGTTGTAGGTTGATAAAAAAGTTAGAGTTTTCCTTAAAAGAGTTAGAGTTAGAGTTGGAATTTACGATAAACAATACTAACTCCCGTTTATATTGACTTTCAAAGAAAATACTATCCACTCAGACTAGAAACAATGAAATCATGATGTGAATATTGATTTTTATATCTTTAGGTACTCCCAGTAAGACAGATTATTATAAAAGTGTTCATTCCAATAGTCTTTTCAATATACCCAAAATACTCATTATATACTATTTTTTCAGTCCCTAGAGTTGGTCAAAGGTACCCTTCACATTTACATGCGTCTTCTTGATGATTAATAAAAATGATGAAGGAATAAACTTCATATGTTTTTCATAGAGCCATTTTTAATACCTTTCATTTAATAGCTCGGGACAGTGTGGATATGCATAATAACCCTTTGTGTTGAACCTTTCCCATAGAAATATGTAATATTATTAATATAATGATAATTAGATAATAATTTGAATGAGATTATATCTATATTTAAGGGATAGTTTAGTTGGTTCAACTTTTTTTTTGTAAGATGTAATGCTCAAGGAGGTTATAGGGTCCATTCCCATTTAGTCAGGGTTGATTACTAAACATTATTTGTTATTGTTTAATAGTATCTTTATGAGGAAATATGAGGAAAAGAGGGGAAGTTTATAATTGTTTAATAGTATCTTCTATTAGGAAACTTAAGGAAGAGAGGGTAAGTTTATAATAGACAATAGCTTCTTCATTTTTTGCTTATGTGTGGTAGGGTGAGAGGAATTATTTCTATGAAAAAATTACATCTAGAATTACATATATAGAAGAAACTTATTTTTTTATATGCATATTTAGAATGTCGCTAAGCTACGGGAAAACTATATGAGACCTACAACCATACTATCGATGAGGTATGAAAATTCTATAGGAAAGTTGTTACTACCAAGCTACATGACAACTAGGCCTGTAATTGAACCCAATTTTGAAGCTTTGGAATTGGATTTAAAAGTAACAAGGACCATGAAACAAAGTTGGATTCATGAGAAACATACCTTTCCAAATTAGAATGTGTATGTGGCACATAGTTGGGACCACTTTGGATGCCATGTAGTTTTTAGCTCAAGACAAGTAGAATTCAATAGTATGTCCAATTTTTGGCTAAACAACCAATCATAGGTTAACAAAATTATGCCTAAAATGTAAATTAAGATGAGTATTATTTGCATAATTATTGTTAATACAACTTGAGAACCCCATTGGTCCTCAAGAATGTTTAAATATGTGTTTTCTTAGTATAGAACAAGGGGAGTGACTATAAAAGAAGCCCACTTGCACTTGTAAAAGGGAGGAATTATGTTGGAGTATCTATTTCCTATGTTAATACTAATGTTGAGTTAATATCAATATAATCATTTGTTCATTCCTCCATGAGTATGTGTGTGAGAATTTGAATAAGTAGTTTTTACATCCTTTTCTAGCACATTATCTAAGAAGGTGGGATCCACTCTAATATAGTAGGTGTGTTGTAGTATTAGGTTAGTTTAGTATATTTACTTTACTCATTAATAGAATCTACACGTGATAGATTAATTCTTTGCAAAGTATTATTGTTAATTTATAAGTACCATTTATATTGGATTACATATAATTGATTATCGTCACATTGTAAAATTAGAATGTCTCTCTTTATAGTTTAATTCTAGTTCCTTTCTCTTGAAGAATATCAAATAGCATTTTCTATGTTACAATTGGCTTGTGGGTGATCTATTGATTTATAGTAGTATTATGAATTGAAGAAAAGTAGAGATTCTTTCCTTCATGGTTGTTTTGGAATTATTATGATTTTGTCAATTTCCTTACCTAAAGGTACTTGTACATTGGCTTTAAGGGTTGTCAGAAAAAACACACTAAGAAAGTGTGGTTAACATAATAGTTACCACTACAACGACAAGTGATCATTTGGAAAGTTTATATTAATTTCCTTTTATAAGTTTAATATATATATATATATATATATATATATATATATATACATATATAAAGTTGTGATTTTTTCTTGCAAAGTTGGATCATTCATTTATGCAAGTGATTTTCTTTTTTGTAAAAGGGATTTCCTTTCCTATAAGATGTGATCTCCTTTCATGTAAGAGTGATTTTTATTTCCTAGGAAGGGTTCTTTTCGATTCCAACAAGTATCATTTCCCTCTTTCCTAGCATTTAATCAAAAGCTTGGAAAGAACCTTGCCAATAGTTTGAGACTTGATAAATGTTGAAACTACAATTGTCCAAGCAACTTGTGAAAGAAGAATATGTGACCTACATATATAATGTATAGTAACTTACAAATTCCATATAAATCCTAAATTCATAATTAAATGTACAAACCCTTTCATTACCTCTCTAAGAACAATTAAAAGGTTCATCAATTAGCTATAATAAATAAAGGGTTAAATTAGGAGATTCTTAAGAGAATTTCACCGAGGGCCTCCTCTTACTCTATGTAAATAGAAGGTGAACATTAAAGGTCACTTGCTAATAACTTATTCATATAGTTGTAAAATGTTGGTAAAAATTAATACTCTAAGGGTATTAGAAGGGATTGACAGAGGGAATCTATAAGAGATTTTTTGAAAGCTTGGAATTAAAAGAAAGATTTAAGAGACTATAGAGGTCTTCCTTAGTGACTTATGATATATGGCTTGCTAGAAATGTAGATACTTTTTTAGGATAGATTCATCCTTTCTTTTTAATGTGATTCCCAAATCATAACTATATTTGATAGTTTCAAGGGTAACTCTATTACTAAGAGTTTGAGGTTGTTAGTGGATGATCCAATTAAAAAATCTAGATTATGTGGATATTTTGACGGAGCCAATCAAACACTCCATCTATGTGTTATGTGGTGTTAGGGGTATAGTATTTCTTACTAAAAATCATATCATAAAATTTAAACTAGGATTAAGAGATGTAAATAACAAATATTTATCTTTTAAATTATATAATTTCAAATTAAAAAAAGAGTTAAAAATTACAAATATTTAAAGAAACCTTAATGGTTATTACGAAGGTGAATGGAAAAAATAGGATGGATAATCTATTTCTACTTCCTATTTCCGAAAAAGTTAAAATCGTGGTATATGTTTTTGATGTTATGATCTCTTTTTTTTATGTGTATAAAGAGTTTAATTTTGAGTTTAATTCCAAAAAAAAAAGTAAAAGGGGTTTACATTGGCCATTCCTACCTAAATGGTTAAGGAATCAATTATTGACTGAAAATTTTCTAATCCTCAATTTATCAATTCGAATCCTAATTGAAAAATGCTCTTTTAATTCTTTTCATATATTTCTTCTTTATCATGTTCAACTAATGGAATACCCCTTTATTAGTATTATTATGTACCTTTATTAGTCATTACTAACAAATTGAATACACCTTTATTAGCATTATTATGTACCTTTATTAGTCGTTAATGTTATTATTATGTAGATTTATTGACTTTAGTATAAAATTTAAGTAATTTAATAATAACTCAGATTTTTTAGTATAGAGTTATTATTTGTTTAAACAAGGTCTTTTATGTATTAGGTTAGAAATCTAAATATTAATAGAGTGATTTGTTAAAAAATTTGGATTTTATTTTATTGAAATACTATAATGTAATTTCTTTTTGATGGGGTATTAGGTTGTGGAAGCCATTCGTCACGTGATGGATGATAGTTGGACAAAGGTTAATGTAGGGAGGGTAAGACATCGGTCTCTCCACCACGTGAGAGTTATTGTTCCTATGCTCGCTTGTGTGAATCATTCACTCTCTCCTGCGTGCAATCGATTCACATTGATCTGGAATTCAGTGGCACCGTCCCACACTTGGTTGTGTTGCATGGTTCACATCGGTTTTTCTATGTCTCACAGAGTAATGCGTCCCCCTCTCTAATCTCATATCTTTTGGTTCCTGGGTTAGGGTGGTGTTCGTCCATCTTGTGCTCCTCTAGTGGGTCTAATGCGGCATTCTCTTGCTCATTCCTGCAATTCAAGAAAATCTCCCTTTTCGACCTTCACCAAAGGGCACTTCTTTTGCAGTTCTGGTTGGTTTTAGGTTTAATGGCCTTGTGCTCTCTAGGTTTCTCGCCTTGGTATTTTGGTGGGTGCTTCTTGGGTGGTTTGTGTTAGGAATTCGCTGCTTTTTTTTACTGGTTTTGGGCCTGCTGGTGGTGTCATTTCTTTCAGGGTGGCGGAATTGGCTGAAGAGTGGTGTTGGTCTTCGGGTGTTCTCAGTTCTCAGTTCTTCCTTTTGAGGGTCACTAGTTCCAGACCTCTCTTCGGTGTCCTGCTTCGGCTTTGGCATCAGTTTTGAATCTCATAACTCTCTTTTCAATTTCCTCTCATGTGTTGTTTTTTATCTCCCATCTAGTCCTTCCCATTTTGGTCTCTCTTGTATATTTTGTTCTAGTTTGATTATAGTCTAGTGGTGAATTTCTAGTGGTGGGAATTTTTTCATTGGATAACCATTCCTGCTTGGCCTGCAACAGGGTCTGCTTGGTTCGTGGTGTGTTGGCTTGTTGGGGCTTGACCCAGGTTCAGAAGTGATTTAGATAAACAAATCTCGAAACTACCAGCCCTTTCGGCAACAGTTCGCAGTACGCGGACTGAGGTCTCACACGAGGTAGTATGGGAGGGTGCTGGAACCAGGTTTCCGCACCTTAGGGATGTCTTGATGAAGTTTAGGAAGTTCGCAAACCCAACTTGCGCACTTGCGCTGCTTCTCGCAACCGTCTGTCCTTCGCAACCTATGCAACTGTTTCCGCGCAAATCTGTAAAGAGCGCGAAGAGGTGTTTTCTAGATCCTTTACCCTTACTGTGCTAATATTACAAATCTAAACTTAATTATGTGGGCCCAATATTCTCATTAATCATTCACCATTCATAACAAGCGCGCATAATCATAAAGATATAAAGAGATGCATGAATATAACAAAAGCATAGATACACAATATTTCAGAATCAACTTATCTTTTATTACTTCTTTTTCCAAGTACAATCCCAACTCCGCCCTGTGCACTCAGTTGCAGGGGTCCACGCACACAGCTGTAGACTCTACCAGGCCTTCGTGCACTCAGCTGCAAAGCCTCTACCTACTATTACAATCCAAGACTCGGACTTACAGACTCAGAGCTAATTCATCATCCAAAAGAACATTTTATTTCTCCAAACTAAGACTGACTCTTACACTTAGAGCCTCGCTCTATTTATACAATCCCATGGTCTGCAGACCATGGGTAGGCCAACACATTTTATATTAAATTACGTTATCTTAGGGCGGACAACCCTAGACTTACGCGCTTCGCACCCACATTTTTGCAGGGTATTTACATTATATTGACCAAAATGCGAGCTTTAAGCCCCAAAAACTTGCTATGGGGAGATCCACTACCCAACAGGCCCCCAACACAATCATCGTCACTCGTCTTGCGTCACTCGGCTGGTGCGGTGATCTTTGCAGGAAGTCCATCCAGCAGCTTTTGCGCTTTGCCTAAGTCCGCGACACATTCTTCCACTGTCTATTGTACCAGTTGTGCACGTATCTCCGATGCGTCGTTGTTAGGGCCACCTCCTTGCCTTAGCGCATATATGCCCTGCATCTGTGCTAGCTTTCCCTCGATCTTGGCGGTAACCATGAATGCTTCCTCAAGCCAAGACTGGATGCGTGCTTTAAGCACTGATCTTTCTAACACGCGACATCCACTTGTTCCTTTAGAGCCTGGGCCTCCTTCATCTTGGCCAGTCGCTGAGTAAGGGTGACCATTTGCATGGTT
Organism: Pinus taeda; assembly: GCA_000404065.3. Taxonomy (NCBI): domain Eukaryota; kingdom Viridiplantae; phylum Streptophyta; class Pinopsida; order Pinales; family Pinaceae; genus Pinus; species Pinus taeda. Next base: position 41,273 of record APFE030160501.1, read on the forward strand.
CCTTAGATATTGTCATATTCCTGCTGCAACTGTCATGCTTCTGTCTCTAGACGTTGTATAACTGGATCTTCCTACAATGAAGTTAGCGTGAAGAGTGACTGATCCAACAAGCCCGTGCAATCATGTACGATGTGCTCTATTGCTTCCAACCCTGATTGAATTGCATGGTGGTGCTGCTCTTTGACTTCCGGGGGTGTGGAGGGCTGCACCTTCAACCGCAGTTCCCCAATTTGTAGGTTCAATTCCTGCTGAACCTTTGTCATTTCCTCCCGGAACTTGTGGACTTCAGCTGGAAATCTACGAATGCACTCTGTTGCTGGTAGCTCTACCAGCACAGCCAACTCGGGAACTCTCCTGCATACATCCTCTACAGCCTGCTCCAATCTGCTAGCCTGCGCAACAAACACGTCCCGCTGGATGCTAAGCTGGTCCATGTTGATTATTTTCTCTTGTAGGACCTTGATCGCTCGGCCTTCCTAGCCGCGGAGTTCGGCGATGACCCCATCCTTCAGCTGGTAAACTATTTCGCGTGGAAGGGTGGCCAAGTTCAAGCTGACGCCTTTCATACTACTCATCACAGCCCAGTCATCCTCGCTTGCTACTGCTAATGTGCCTTCGGGCAAGATGAAGGTGTTACCCATATGGGCACGCAGTGGTTGTTCGGTCTCAGCAGTTCCTGCTGCGACATACTGGGCCATCCTACCTGTTTGGGGGTGTTGTACTTGTAAACCTTGTAGCTATGTGCAGAGCACCCCCAACACAGTGTTCTGCTCCATCCATAGTCCCTAGAGTGTTCCCTCTATGACTTCCTGAATCATTTTACTGATACCCAATAGCTCACCTTCTGTAAGCGTGATCAAGTCAGCGGATGTCTTTGTGGCTTTACCTTTCTTCTTGGGGAGGGTTTTCTCTGGGTCGTGAAGTCACTTGAGTTGTTTTGATGTTGTACTGGGGTCTGCACGGTCCTCCTCCCTGTCCACTTCCCTAGTCTGTTGCCTCGAGGACATCTCCTGGCCTTCCTTGGCCTCTATGGTTGGAGTGGTTGTAATCTCTACCATTTGTGCTACTGCTGCTGCATCAACCGCCTTCTGACGTGTAGCTATTTCCTGTTCCGGGCGCTTCCTCTCAGCCAGCTACGCAATGTACAACTTGGTGTCCTTCTTTCATTGCTGCGCTGCGATATTTTCCATTTTTGCCCAGTCCGGGGTGTGCCACTCTGGTGGACATGACTACATTACCGCAAAGATCGCATCATCTGTTGCGATGAACGGGAGCTTCACCCATTTTTGTGTGGGATCCTTGTGCGCCCGGATATATAGGTTATGCGTATCCGCCTTGAATTCTATCATGGTTTGGAAGCTATTATGAATTGTAGGGACAAGCGTTGCCTGCGGTTGATCCATGTTCGTATGCTCGCCTCCACGAACACCCATAACACCTTTATCTTCTGAATCCTCGTCGCGTCTTTCATAGCCCAGAGCAAGGTGTACCTTGCGGATTCGGGTAGGTCATCCTCAAAAGTGGGAAACTAGCTATCCTCTAGCAGCTCCCCTGCAACCAACAGGATGGATAAGAGCAACCATGCATAGTGGAAGGTCTTGCCCTGCTCTTGGGCCTCTCTACAATTTGTCAAAAACTTATCGCAGAGGAACTGTAACCAGTTGAACTGGACCCCCTTTGTGCACTGCTCTACCAATGCAATTATCGATGCTGGCACTTTGTCAACATGAAATTTCCTCATTAGCTTGCCAACCAATAGTTGGGTGGCCATGCACACCCCTTGGTCCTTGATGCTCGCTATTACGTACCCTCGCTTTCTCTTTTCTAGCTTATACTTGGCCCTCATAGCTTCCGCGAGGGCCAAGTCGCTGCTCTTTCCTACGATGGCTACAGGGTCATTTCCTTTAATTGGAAGTCAAGAAATTTGGTGAATTAGATCGGTCATGATAGGAATTGTCTCCTCCAACCAGAGATACCCATCATGCACCAAGCACAATAGCTGCCTAATGACAAAAATGGTGATGGGCACATGGTGGTAGTGGGATATCCATCGCAGAGGGAGTAACCCAGCCCCCTCCACACTATGTAACCATTTATGCTTTAGTAACTTCTCTGCGGCCAACTGTGGGAACTTCTCGCTGTCCGCAAAGTCCCAATCTTCAAACTTGATATTAGGTATCCATCCCAATGGTGGACCTTCAAACCTTATTTCATCAGGAAGGAGCGGGGTCTAAAGCGCACTCTTCGTGGCCTCCAGGTCCTTCGGTATCTTAGCTTTCCCCTTCCGCGGGGGGATGTAGGGTGGTAACTTTATCGTAGAAGGTACTTGGGAAACATTCTCCTCCTCATCGTCCTGCGCCTCAGTTTGGGTGATTAGAGCTTGCAAGTCTTCCTCCTCCTCCTTTGTTTCAAGGGTGACAGCTTTTCCCTTCTCTTCCATTGACAATTTGCTAAATCGGGGGTTTCGTGGTGATACACAGACTGGTCGGGGGTTTTCTTGTCTTTCTGTAGTCATGGTGTGCGTGGTGATTTTGGAACTTCTGGAATAGTTTCCGCCTCTCCAGGCTCCTCTTGGGCCATGCGGGGCTCCGTGGTAACTTCGGCGAATCACACTCTTCTCCTCATAGCTGTCATTGTGTCTACACTTGAGGATGGTAATAGTACGTGGCGCTCAAGGCTCTGTATTTGCTCAATTCTCAAACAACCAAGTGTTTCCTTGGAGCTGGCCTTGGGGGTTTTATAACTTCCTTTGGATTTGAATTTGACCCTTCCCCCCTCTCCTGCACCATTAATGCCTTCTTGGCGGTAGATCATCCCAAATATCATTCTTAATTCATGTATTAATTTCCCGCGCACTCACTTCTTTTTGCCTTAAATTGGACCTCTTGTCATGAACAGTGACACCAATGGTCACCTCCCAGCTTACCCACGCAACAGCGCAACCCCCTATGCGCGGTCGTGACCCCTGTGACATATCAATCTTGTGTGCAACCTCCCTGTCGCACAGCTCCCATATAGACTCTTTTAATGTCCTGTGCTCTCTTTCAACTACTTGGAGCACTAAGACTGTGCATCCTACAGATAGTTAGGTGGTCGCACCATCGATGCGAGACTTCAAGTCACATTCCAACCCAGTCCACAGGTCTTCCTTAGCTACCTTCGCGCCAGTCAGTGCCTCACATTCTTCCTTACGTGGTGTGCTTCCCTAGTTACTTTGTTTGGTAAGGTGCGGTCGTAGCCATGGTAACAGAGCCTGAAATCCTCGGCGATAATCTTCTAATGTCGTGGCATTGCTGCCCATATCTTGTCCTGCCCTTCTATTGATGCAGAATGTCTGTGCGATTTCAGTTTCTAGTTTTCTGATTTCCACATCCATTAACATGCTTTTTTGCTTTAGTCGTACCCACTCTTCTTCAAGTTTGCGAAGTTTCAAGTTTGCTCGCTGAATGGCTTCTTGTAACTACATAATTCCTTTACCTGGGTCCTCACATACTGTCCCAACAACGAGAGCTATTGTATGGGGATTCTTCTCTACTTTGATGGTTTTGTCTCTTCTCGTCAGTGTTGGGGTCATTTCCACGCTCAGGTTTTTTCTCATGGCCTCATGGGCCCATCCAATCGTTGGTACGTGCAAGTCTCAATCAGTTCGTCTCACATTGTGAACTCTATTCACGATTTTGCATAGATTTTTGAGTGCTTCGACATGGAATATTTGTAGGGCACGTCGCTTTTCCTGTTGCTATGTCCGGTTCTGATTTTCGATCCTTAGCCTAGGGTGTGCTTGCATAGCACACATCTGCACCCATCGACACAGGTGGGCGCATAAGCTGCTTCATCCTAGCTATCCGGCTCTCGTTCGACACTGAGGGATTCCAAACCATAAGCGCATCCATCTTCTACATTTGCGCTAGTTTACTATAGTATTCTAATGTGTACTCCCCCTTTGTGCGGTTGTTGCGCACTGTGCCCCTTCCAGTGCAGCGTATCACTGTTGTTCCGGTACTGCCTTTTCAACTTCATTCAAGAAGTCATCCACCATTGTCACTTCATCATGGGTTGGCAGTTCCCTTGCCTCTGTTGTCACGCAACGCAGTGATCTAATCATCATGTTGCAATTCAACATTGTCACTTCGCGCAATCGATTTTGCCAGCATTCTACTTCATCTGAATTCAAAGTACAGGAGTTGTCGCACTCCCATAAGATTCTCCCATCTGTAGTCGGGTTCACCCAATCCTGGTCTTGCGCATTTATCTGGTAAATACAATCCAGCTCATCATCATGCATGGGTTCAGTGTAGTGCGCTCCTTCGAATGGGTCTAATGGGACTGCCACGTGTTATGAATTTTTCTCGAATATCATCTTCCACTTCTTCAGGTTGATGACTCCATTCATGTCAGTTGCCTAGTCTATTCCTAACAATGCGGGATAAGGGATTCTGTCATCGACAATCTCTATTACTTCAAAGTCCGTCTGTGTGCTTGTGCCTTCGATATCAACTGTTACTCCTTGCAACCTCCCCATGGGAAAAGTATTTTATTGGTTCACCATTCGTAATTGAATAGGGGACCATTGCAACGCAGGCCTGCCCATGCGTTCCCATGTTTTCTTTAGTAACACATTCACATCCGATCCCAGATCTGGGATGACCTGATCCATTTCATACTCACCAATCTGCGCAGTCAACCTCATCTCCCCTCTAGTGTGCAATGTATGCTTCCCCACTTTCTGGACTATGCATAGTTTTCCTCACATTGCGCACGTGGTGATCAATTCCTGTAGCCCCTTAACTGCCTTATTGTCACACAATAGTTTCATGCATGTCTCCAAAAAAGTAGTAAGCATAGAAGGATCCATCCCTAGCTCTGGTTGATCTTTACTACTTGAAGGATAGGCCTCCGCGAAGCTCTTCTTAGCTTCCATGAACGTCTCCTTTGTGCGTTCTAGGTCAAACTCAGGTTCCTTTGTAGGAGCCTTGCAAATCCATGTATCTTCCTTAGGTTGCTTCCCCTTATCTTCCCTTGTGGTCGCACCACTTTTGAGCACCATGTTTACATTTTGGGTATTCTTCACGCGGTTCAAACCTCATCATTTGGCTATTCTAAGTTGGAGGAGGCCGGAGTACCCCTTTCTCGTGCATCTATGCAATCAACGTAGGACAATCTATCATTTCATGATCAAAATGAGCATAGTATGAATAGGATATTCTCGTCGGGTTGGTACAATCATGGGCATAGTGTCCTGGTCCTCCGCAATTGTAACAAATTAACTGTCTACGGCCCCTTCCTGGCCCCATTCCTCCTCGTCCTCGACCTCGCCCCTGAAATCTAGCGCGTGCCATCCTCACAGCTCAGTCAAGGCCTTGCGTTTATTTTTGCGTTCTATAGGCTGGGGTCCCCTCCATTATTAACTCGTAGCTTTAATAATGGCACGACAAGTATGCTTGTCATGGCATACTGACTTGTAGAAATTACAAAACAACTATTGTGGAGTCTGTGTATACTTCTGCAACAAATTACAATTATCTATCATGTGTTTTCCTCCTATCTGATAGATCATGCACCATAATGTGGGTGTCGCACTCGGCCCTGCCTATGCCTCCAGTCTCAACAGCATTAGCCCCCCTCCTGCCAAATAGTCCGCGAATATTGGATAGTGGCCCTTGTCATGGCCCTGGCCTTTGCATTTTATGCACCACACTTCCACGCGTGCCTTTGGCTGCGGTGCCCTATCCTACTTCAATCTCTGCATCTCCAGGCAGATATTCTATAGTTGCACATGGATTTGTTGAACTCCCAGCCTTGGATCTTGTATCAGTGTCTCATGCAATCTCATTGCCATTTCCAATGCTTCGGCCTGGGTAGAAAGTTTTTGTTGGGATAGCACCATCCTCAGGTGTGGTGTCAGAGAGGCCACAAACCACGCATGATGTTGTGCATCGATGAGCATCATATTAGCCTCGTAGATCATACTCTTCAGTCGTTGATCCAGATCCAAGGGGGTCTCGCCTGGAAACATCGTGATCTCCTTAAACCCGATAATGGACTGTGTCTTTGATTTTGGTCAGCTAAATTCTCTGTTCAACACATTCTGGATCTCTGTTATTCTTGCATTTGGGTGATCATTAGAGTTCTTGATATACCATGTCAACATGTGGTCCTACAACGCGCTCACCAATGTATCCTTCTTAATGTTGTCATCTGTGACTCCTTGCGCTTCCCACATTGCTCTTACCACAAACTAGAATTGGTTGAGATCCTCATTCCCTACTCCTCTGAATATGGGTAGCATGATCGTGCTCGCCATGCTGAACTGCGGGGTTGGTGGAGGTGGAGTGGGTGGAGACGGAGGTGAAGGAGTTGAAATGGGTGGTGGCGTGGATGGGGGTGGTAACAGTAGAATGCGCTGTCTTATCAAACTAATCGCACCTCTCGGAGAGACCTGAGCGAGCTCCTCCTCGCTCTCTCGTGAAGGTGAAATTAAGGGACTGTTTCCTAACTCCCCGCTACCTTTGTAGATATTTCCGTTCTGTGTCATTCCAATCATTAATGTATTCGCATAACTCGCTTTTCACATAACAACATCTTAATCCAGGTATTCAGAGATTTAATGTACTTACCTCATGGTCCCTTGAGAAAATGTCATTCTGATTCGCTATAGCTTACAATCGTGTCTATTGCAAACTCAGTGATAAATCAACCTATTATCCGGTCAAGCCAATGGTCCATAGCTCATGCGATCTTATCTTCTGAAGCCTCTAGTCTGCGCACTAATTCCGGATTCCACACCATCAATTGGTCGAGTTTACGCCTTCCCTTTTTGTCGGCTAACCCGCAGTCCAATCATACAGTTCAGAAGGATAGGATGCAAAGAAGATCTCGTGGGTTTCTATATACACGTAGCAATCCAGCCACCTTTTCGGGTACCTGCAGAGTTATGTTCTCCTGTGTCACGAACTCATGAATCTTCTTGTCCAACCACTCTTCAATTTCCTTCCTTCTTGGGTTCCAGTGTTCTGACATCAGACATCCCTTAGGCAGATCCCGATCCTGGCAACAGAACCATTTGTTGGCTTGTTGGGGCCTGACCCAGGTTCAAAAGTGATTTAGCCAAACAAATCCTGAAACTACCGGCCCTTTCAGCAGCAGTCTGTGGTGCACGGACTGAGGTCTCACCCGAGGTAGTATGGGAGGGTAATGGAACCAGGTTTCCGCACCCTAGGGATGTCTTGATGAAGTTTAGGAAGTTCGTGAACCCAACCTGCATGCTTGTGCTGCTCCGCTCAGTCGTCTGTCCTTCACAACCTGTGTAACTACTTCGTGCAACTCTATAAAGAGAGTGGAGAGGTGCTATCTAGATCCTTTACCCTTACTGTGCTATTATTACAGATCTTAACTTAATTATGTGGGCCCAATATTCTCATTAATCATTCACCATTCATAACAAGCATGTACAATCATAAAACTATAAAGAGATGCATAAATATAACATAAGCATAGACACACATTATTTCGGAATCAACTTATCTTTTATCACTTCTCTATCCAAGTACAATCCCAACTCCACCTTGCGCAATTAGTTGTGGAGCCTCTACCTACTATTACAACCCAAGACTCAAACTTACAGACTCAGAGCTAATTCATCATCCAAAACAACATTTTATTTCTCCAAACTAAGACTCACTCTTACACTTAGAGCCTCGCTCTATTTATACAATCCCATGGTCCATGGACCATGGGTAGGCTGACACAATTTATATTAAATTACATTATATTAGGGTGGACAACCCTAGACTCATGTGATCCATGCCCGCATTTTGCGGGGTCTTTACATTTTATTGACCAAAACTTAGGCTTTAAGCCCCAAAAAATTGCTATGGGGGGATTCGTTGCCCAACATGGTGGAAGGTGGTTACACTTTGGGGTTCTCATTTCTTCGGGACTTCGACTTCCTTTTGGGTGCCTTCACGAATCCTAGCCCCCACTCCTCACTCGTCTTAGCATCGAAAAATTCGAAAGGCTCACCTGCTTGTGTTGGTTCTTGGGGTGGTGCCGCAATGGTGCATGGTGGGAGTTCTTGGCAAGGTGCAGGTCCATTGAGTGGCATGGGGTGTGGAAGTCACTAAACCCGTGGGGGTCACAGTTCGTCAGTAGCTCCCTTGGTAGGCAGCCACAACAATATTGAAATTTAGGGTGGTTGTGGCATAGGCAGAGGTGGTCGTGGCATAGGTGGAGGTGGTCATGGATAGGGTCATGGTCATGTTAAGACCCCTCAGGGTCACATCAATCAAGGTAGTGCTGGGATAACAGGTTAGGTTCCTTCCAAGCGTTTTGGTACCTCCACAGTGGTCCTTGAGTTGGTGCAATTTGTCATTGCTTGGTTAGACACTCTCGATCGAGCCCATAAGGAGGAGCATGAGGCTGTCATGACCAAACATGAACAACTCCAATACTTCCAGTGCCATGTTCACGAAAGGGTGGCTGTGGTCTAACACGGGAAAAAAAATGTTGAAAGAGAAAGTTGAAAAAATGGAAACTTGGCTTGCTCATTTTGAGCACCATGTCAATTTCATGTATCGCCCTCCTCCTCATCTAGGTACAGGTACAAGGCCAGATTGATGGGGCTAGCCCAATACTTTATGGACTTTAGGCAATTTAAATTGATTATGTGGTGATTGTATGATGGGTTAGATCTTCGGTTGTGATTGCATATGTGAGGAGTGCACTATCGGATATTGTGGTACTGTGTTAGGTGGCATTCAATTACATAGTTATCATTGAGTACTTGCCTCAAGTTGTGTTTTTCCCGCTCCTTTCTATGCCAAAGCTCTTTGCTTGTCGTTCACTTAGTCATTTGTCGTTAGCTTGCCGAGGGTTTGTTCTATTGTGCTCTGCAAGTTTGAGTATGTAGCTTTGCTGCAGGTCTGGGCGCGCCTCCTGGTGATTTTCTGTCCTGGTTCCTTGATGTGTGCATGGTTGCTCTTAAACCTGGTTCATTGGGCATGTGTGGTTTGCCCTATCGCCATTTGGGTCAGTGATTCTTCCGTTATTGTTTGTTTTCCTTCTGTTGTTGGTTCAATAGACCGTCGTGTTTTGGGTTATGTGCTGATCTTTCTCGTTCTTGTTGGAAACTTAGTGATTGGCTTGTGTCCAGGCTCAAATCAATGGCATTCTTTCGTCCTCAGCTTCAAATGTAGGTAGTCCTCCTTCCTTGATTCAATTTGTAGTTCTCTTTCCTCATCTTCTAACCTAGTACGCTCCTTCCTCTCCACAGTTAGTCAAAAATCGTGGATGAAATATGGGTTCTCGTCTCTCACTGCAAATTCTCAGGTGAATTGAAATCAACTTTTATTATTTGGTTCTTTTCAAGATCTGTAGTTTCACTTCCGTAACATCATATATTTTTAACACCTACATGTTGTTTGTTGTGCAGGTGTTGAGGGTTTGCGTTTAGAGGTCTTAGCAATGTGTACTTCGGTTTTGTCCGGTAGGCTCTGCTTCTTGAATTTCCTTCAATCCTCATTCTGGTTTTAGTTTAGGCCTTCTAGTCATGTGGGTTTAACACCCTCGAAGCTTGTCGATTGACTCATGCTATGAGTGATGTTCTGTCACTTTGGAGGTCTGGGCTTCCACTATTTGGGATTTCTTTGACTGAAATTTTCTATATGTGCACGCAATTTTCTTCTGAAACCCTCACCTAGGTTTGTCGTCCAAGGATTTATTCGTCTATAGCTATGTATGAGTCGTTGTTTGAAACCCTCACCTAGGGTTCCTCGTTCATGACTAGTGCATCTATGGCTTTATCCTGCAGTGCTACTTTGTAATTGATATACACTGGCCTTTGCAATTTTGAAAGAGAAATTATTCAGGAAAATATAATAAAATTTGGTTTGGTTTACCTGAATGATATGGATATAATCATGCCGTCGTGCTTTTGGTTTACTCTGAATTCCTAGCCTGAACTACAATTATAATTCTTTGGTTTGCTTGTGATGTTTTATTCGAACATGCGCGAACACTGTAGATGTGCTGGTAATTTTGTATGACTGTCAATTTAAATGAATGGTGGAAGTTTTCATCCGGCCTGTGGATGCTTGGCCTGTACCGAATCTGTTTGTGTCTCTCTTTGTCTATCTTCGATGTTTGCTTCAAATGAAATATAAACCCTCGTATGGTATATGTTCCTCTATCTTGTTGTTAGGACTTGTCCTTTTTCTCAAGAAAACAAAAAGAATTAAATTCAATAATCTGTGTACAGTAGATTTTTTTTTTTTTTCCTCTAAATTTAGCTACTTCTATATTGATACAAAATATAATTACATGGAGGCTAAAGCCTCTAGAGTTCTAGCCTCAGAGAGGGAATGCTTACAAAAATCCCTTGAAAACCAGTCCAGAAAACCTTCATGGTGACCTGCTCTGAAGCTTGATGTGTCTGGAAACTGAAACCAAAAGCTGGGACAGAGTGTTTGGTTCCAATAAAAAACTCAATACCGTGCGGCCTCTCCATGACCAGAGGAGGACCCAAAAACATTTTAACCCATAACAAAGTCCCAGAGGACAGAGACCTTAAGACAATGTTTATGATAGTAACCAAAAAAACCATTGAATACCTCCCACGTAGGGGAAACTGACAAGATAATGTTAGCAAAAGATATGAAACTGAGAATTGTGAGGCCAGAAATGATGTTGGAATCTGAGAATGTAAAACGTTTTCTGGCCACTGCAGAGAAAAACATAAAGAGCAGACCTGTTCAAACATCAGGCGAGGTTGGAGGCGATTCCTCAAATATGCGGCAGCCGAAATGGTTAGGAACATCCGAATCTGAGGGAAGACCTTCTTTACCTGATGAGCCACCCCCTGCTGGAGTGCTGGGTTCGACAAGAGTGGTGGACTCCGGAATTGCTGCGTCGCCTGGATCCTTTCGCTGAGAATCTTCAGTCTGCGTGGAAGCGATCTTGTCTGCTGTCTTCAACTCCAAGGGAGTGTCAGAAACAACAGCCCCCAAGCCAACAGTTTCCGAACTAGCAATGTCTTCACACAACTCAACAGTGACTGACGCTATGAAGGAGGAGTTGCCTAGGGAGCAGGGGAAAGTAGAAGCGAGTCGTGTGGGATTGGGAATGGTAAGAGCAAGCTTCATGGATAATTTTCCCTCTTCCTCTGCCACGACCACTTCTGGTGACAGGGTATCTATTAAAGTTGAAATTCGAAGCATCAGACAAGGGTTTTGAAGTCGTGTAGGATGGCTGGCGGGAGACCTGTCCACGAGAGCTGCCTCTCCTGCTGCCCATCTTAGGGTGAACTCTGGGCATTATGAGGAACACAGGAGGGGCAGAACATATAGTGGCAGAGGAGACAGAGAGGGAATAACCGGAGATGGAGCTGGATTGAATCATAGGAGGATGGAAGCTTTGATGAAGGGCAGCGTAAGGAACCCAAGCATGACAGATTATTACCTTGTTACGAGTGTCAGGAGTATGAATCTCGTTGGAACCGCTTAAGCACAGGGGAGGAGCCATAATGGAGATCCAATCGATCGCCATTACAAATAAACTGTTGAGCTGAAGGATTGAGGGGAGCTGCATTAATGCGGAATTTAATTTGAGGTCCTGCATCATTAAAACAATGCTCATGCAAGGTCGGCTGGCGTAAATGAAGAGCCATGCGCCGTCCTTCCATGCCACCGTCGAGCTGCATTCCACCTTATACACCTGCATCCGGGTGGTATACATCTTGTTGCACCAAGAGAGTACAGTCGTGCTTGAGTTGTGAGTCATTGGAATTGTTCAACAGACTAGAGAAAAATGGGAGCTCTTGAACGGCCCCTTGGTTGGCCAGTCTATCTGCTACCTTATTAGCTGTACACCTGATGTGCTTGAAGGATATGCTGCGAGGAATTTTGAACCAATCTTCAATTTGTTCCAATCTTCTTAGAAGCCTCCAACTTGAAGCAATTTTCGCAGCTGCGAATCCTGATTGTATCCTGTTTGCAGCCTCTATTAGGATTTGTGAATCACCTTCAACCTCTAGAGGGAGCAAATGTTCATTTTCTGCTATACGTAAACCTTACCATAAGCTTTCCAGCTCAACAACGTTGTTGGTGTCTCTACCTAATGATCCACGATACATGTATAAAACTGAGCCATCCACATTTCTAAATATTCCCCCATAGCCAGCCAGCCCAAGATTTCCCTTAGCTACACCATCAAAATTCAGCTTGTAAGGATGGATGGAGGGAGGTGTCCAAGAGTGAGCGGACTTCGAGTGAATTGAAGTGCTGGGATTGATATGATCTACTGAGGTGAGATCAAGGTTCCAATTGGCGAGAAGGAGACACTCCTGGGGTTGGACTGGCAAATCTGAATCTTGCCAGCGTCTGAGAGCCAAAGTCTCTTGTAGCTTCTGCTTGAGGAGAAGCCAGAGGGTATCAAGAGGTGACTTATTATTTTTGAAGATCCTGTAGTTTCGTTCCTTCTAGATGATCCAGTAGATGAAACTTGGAAGGAGGTGCCAAAGAGAATTAAGAAGAGGACTTCGAAAGGGGTTCCGAGGCCAATTTCTGATGGTATTTACTATATCTCCCTCTTTTCTACCTAATCTTCTATTGCACTGAGCTGCTCTTTCCCACATTTGAGCTGCTAATGGACAAGTATCCAAGAGATGTATAATGTTTTCTGAATGAAGATTGCAGTTGGGGCATTTGGAAGGCCCAATAAATCCACGCTTTTGCAAATTATCCCATGTGAGGATCCTTTTTTACTTAGAAGCCAAAGGAAGGTGGAGACTTTAGGCCAAATGGTTGGTTGCCAGATTTGGTCCCAAAGAGGATCTTTTATAATCTATAGGGGTGATAAAGGATTTGATAAGCCTCCTTGGTGGTGAAAAGGCCCTTGGTAGTGTATCCCCATCTCAATTGATCTTTCTGATCTGATAGTTTGATTTTCCTAAGTTTGAGCTCGGTGTCAATCTCATCATAGGTTTCCTCCTACCAGTTGGCTTGCCAAGTATTTGTCGGGCTCCAAAGCTGAAAAACTTGGGATGAATATTGTTGCCAGAATTGATTTACATAGATTTGCTCATTTTGCTGCATGATTGTTTGCCACTTTGGTTTGTGAAAAAGAGAGGCCAGTTTGGGAAGTTGTTTCCAGGAATCTTCCCAAAATCTTGCAGTTTTGCTTGAATTGATTTCCCAAAAACTATGTGCTTGAATGAAAGCATTATGAATTTTGGCAACATTCCATATTAGCAATCCAGGAGTAGTTGAGCTGAATCGAATTAGCTCCTCCACAAAACTGCCTGGGGCATATTTGGCCTGCCATAGACAACCCCAGTGTGATCAGCTTGGAGAGCCAATTCCACCATATTTGCGCCCCCATGATGGTGTTGCTATGGAGGGGATCCCTTAGGCCTAAACCCCTGGCCGATTTTGGGAGACAGACCTCCAACCATTTAACCAGGGCCCATTTTCTGTTGAGGCTTGAGGAGCCCCAAAGGACATTTCTTTGAAAATTGAGGATATTCTTGAGAACCCATTTTGGGTTAGCCAAGATTGAAAATAGGTACAGAGGCATGGATTGGAGAACTGATTTGATGAGGATGATTCTACTTGCAATGTTAAGAGAGCGATAGGTCCACGAGGAAAGCCTAGTTTCTAATTTGTCAAGGAGGGTCCTCCAGGTGGCATGTTTGATGGCAGAGTCAAACATGGGAGCCCCTAGATATTTCGAAGGAAGCTTGGCTATTGTAAAGCCCAAAATCTGGGCTATATTTCTTTGAGTGCAAGAGTATGGAAGAAAAATAGTTGGGATTTGGAGGCATTGATGGAAGTGCCAGAGGCTTCTGAGAAAAGATAGAGCAGGAGTTTGAAAGCATAGGCTTCTTGTATTGACGGATGGCCAAAAATCATGTTGTCGTCAACGAATTGTTGGTGAGTTATGGGAGATTGGCCATGCAATGAAATGCCTTTTAAAGAGTGACAATTAGAAGCAGAGTGAAGAAGACGGCTTAACCCTTCAGCCATAAAAACAAAAATGAACGAGGAGAGAGGATCTCCTTGATGAATACCTCGAGAAGGATGAAATGGAGGGGAGGGGGATCCATTGAGAAGAATGGAAAAGCAGGGGGAGGAAATGAGATTCATGATCCATCGAGTCCAGGTGGCATTGAAGCCAAATGCTAGTAAGATGTGTTTAATGTAGGTCCAACTGAGTTTTTCGAAAGCTTTGGAGAGATCTAGTTTGAGGATCATACCTGGTTTTTTCAGAATTTTGAGGGAGTGGATCACTTCGTGGGAGAGTATGATACCATCAAAGATCTGGCGCCCTTCTACATATCTTGTTTGCTCTGGAGAGATAAGGAGAGGGAGAAGAGGTTTGAGTCTGTTTGCCACTACTTTAGATATAAGCTTATAGATGACATTGCATAATGCAATTGGCCTATATTTATCAGGAGTCTTGGAAACTTCCACTTTAGGAACGAGCACTATGAAGGTCGTATTTAGGGAAGGAAGAACCCAGTGCATTGATTGTGATTCATCCATGAGTGCCCATACCTCTTTTTTGATATGCTCCCAAAAAGCATGAAAGAAGTTGGCTGTGAATCTGTCAGGGCCAGGGGCCTTGCCATCTTTGAGCTGAGCCATTTCGTCCTCCACACCCTGCATGGATACAGGCTGGAGAAGCCTATTGTTGTGGTCCTCATTAATGATTTTGGGAATGTGCTGCACTATGGTTTGTATGGCTTGATTTCTGCTACCTGGCGGTTCTCTTAGAGTCTCCTGAAAGTACTCTTGGAATTCCTGTACTATGTCTTCATGCACTTCCAGGTGCTCACCTTGTTGATTGTTGATGCAGGAAATGTTGTTGTGCATTCTCCTTTGAATGGTTGATATATAAAAGAACTTAGTATTTTTCTCCCCGTCCTTAAGCCATCTGATTCTAGATTTTTGTCGCCACATAGTCTCTTCTTGCTGCCTGCGCATTTCAATCTGGTTTAGGAGGGCCTGCTCTTGAAGTGCATATTCCTCTGTTCTGCCCTCTGATATGATACTTTGTTGCAGCGAGTTCATTTGCTGCTCCAGCGCTTTCCTTTGATCGAATATGTTGCCAAACTGTGTGCGATTCTAGGTTTTTAGCACTTGTTTAAGATGTTTTAGTTTTTGTTGAAATTGAAACATCTTGGATCCTGCAGGGGGAATGAAGGATTTCCAGGCTGTTATGACCACGTCTTTGAAATTAGGGTTAGAGAACCAGAAGGATTCGAAGTGGAAAGGTACGTTGTTCTTTGATTCTGGTCACGACCACTGAAGCATTATAGGCCAGTGATCTGAGCCGGCTTGAGGCAAAATGGATGCGTGGAAGTCTCCACCCAGATGAATGGCGTTATCCGACAAGAGGAAACGATCAAGTCTGGAAGCTATGTGCTGAGATTGTCTTCGTTTATTGGTCCATGTAAACATACCGTTCGAGGTCTGAAGATCCATGAGATGATTACTTGATATGAAGTCTTTAAAGCCCGTGTTGTCCCCTTCCAATCTTGCCCGGCCTCTAGATTTTTCCTCCAGCGCTGTAATAGTATTGAAGTCACCACCACTTATCCAGAGGGGATGGCTTCTACCTGAGCTAAGTACTGTGAAAGTGTTCAGCAAATCCAACTTTTTTTTATGATCTTGAGGGAAATACACATTAGTGAGAAGACCATGTATATTGGTACCGATAAGGTGGATTGTGGTTTGAATAAAGAAGTGAGAGGCATGGAAATCTTGAAGGGCGAGAGTTTGAGGGTTCCATAAAATTGCCAACCCTCCAAAGGCGCCTGATGCATCCATAGAGACTGAGCGACAACCTGTCCAAACTTTTTTATAATTTTCTCCAATACAGTATTATTGCTTTTGGTTTCTTGTAGAAAGACTAATGTAGGCCTTTCTTGCTGAATCATATTTTTTAACATTTGATGTTTTGTAGGGCTATTAAGCCCTCAAATATTCCATGAGATTAGCTTCATAAGGAACCGTAGGGTAGAGCCTTAAAGAACTTGGTCAGCTTGGGGAAACTTCCAGAATCCACCAACATTTCTCCAATAATGGTAGTCCTTTGCAAATCTGTTTTGCGCCCTCATTTTTTCGAGCCTTTCAGAATTTTTTTACCATCCTAAGGACTACCTGCCTAAATGCCCAAATATTTTTTTGTTGTGCTTTGATTAGAACTCCTTCAAGTTTGTCGATCTCCCTTGGGGGAATATCACTAAAATCTTTTTGTCGACACGCTGCTTCCAGTTTGAGTAGGTCCAAACCTCCTAGATCTTCACTTTTTGGTTCCTCCTCCATGTGAGTTGGTATGTCCTATTCCTCCTCATCTATTCTTTGATTGATAATGTGGGCGAGAGAAGCATCAATCTCCATAGTGGAAGATTGTATGGCAGTATCTAGAGCTTGATTTTTGTCAATGGAGGTTGAGGCGGGGGTACGAATTGGAGTGGGCTTAGAGGGCAGAAATGAGGGATATGGGGAAGGCACTGGGGTGGAAGAGGAGGGATTTGAAAGAGGATTGAGAGTGTGATCCTCCAAGAATGAAGAGGACAAAATTCCAAAGTTTTTTCGAGTTTCAGGTTTCTTGGGATCTGCTAGAGCAACTGGAGGTTTCTTGGTTTGCTTCCTACGGCTAGGAACTTTCATGAATCCTTTAGCGTCTTTACTTGTCTCAGAAGAAGAAGTTTTCAGTTGAAGATTCAAAGGGCAATCCTTGAAAAGATGGTCGTGCTCATGGCACTTTCTGCAGTGAAAAGGAATATGCTCGTAGTCTAAAGTTTGAACCCATTCATAATCGTCATGAAATAAACTTACCGATTTTGTGAGTTCTTTAGTCAGATGCATGTGTACACAGATCCTGGCATAGGAGGTGTATCTTCGGAATTTCGTTTCCTCAATGACTTTGATGAAGACTCCCAGTCTGTTGCCAATGTGTTGTAGAGTCTCCTCGTTCCAATATTCCACATGTAGAGAATACAATTGTATCCATACCGGAGCCCAAGTGAAATCCTCTTTGTCTGGTTCGAACCGTGCTTTCCAATCTCAAAGATATAGGCTTGTAGAGTTGAAGAAATACGGACATCCTTCGAAGATGCGAGTTTTGTCTTCCAGGCAGTTAAAGATAGCAATGAAAAAACCTTTGGGACCCAACTGCAGGGAGACTTGACCCTTAGGCTTCCATTTGGAGGCTATCCATTCATACAGGGCCTTTTCAGTTGGCCAGAAACTGAGGAACTTGCCTATGAGTGCATGATCACTCATGTATTGGATTTGGGCATTGATTCGAGCACTGGGAAGATCTATTTTTATTCGCTCTACAGATTTGGGAATGCATGTAGCAGAGAACGCTTTTGGCTGTGACGTCGAGTTGTATTGGTTTGTTCCTTTATCTTTGGCTGCCGCCTGACCTGCAACGACATCTCCAATGTTGTCTTTCATAAGATCTGTGTGAGAGCTATCCATTTGGTCAGGACCATGATCGACTGGAATTTCTGCATTTGCTAGCTTGTCAGAGGCAGGATTTGATGAGGGAAGGGGGGGGGCAGAGCCCATCCCTCCTGACGACAGGGCCATTGTTATGTGATCAGCGGCGTCGATGGACTGAGTGGCCAAGGGCGTAGAGGAGAAGAACGACTGAGAAGTTCAGAAACCCTAGCAGGGGCGGTATCTAGGCGGAAACCATGTTACAGAGCAAAAATTTTCGGAAGTTTTTATCTGTGTATAGTAGATTGTCTGTTCAGATGTTCATAAATTAGAAAACACAATAAAATACAATAGGACATACAGATGGATAGAATTTGGTTTCTCTGTTATTGATATTATTCGAGTGCGAGAGGTACTGAACCTTTTACATGATTTTTGTTGTTACATTTATATTTTTGTTGTTCCAGTTAATGAAATTGTACAGTTGCTTTTTAGTTGTAGGCTTTACAGTTACATGGTTATTAGTCATTTGGTTTTGTCCATATGATAAGATTTTCCTTTTAGACACATTTGTCTTTTCCTTTTAAAATAACAAGACAATTATTAATCTATGATTTTTTAGTAACAGTCAAGTAAATAACCCTAACTGACCAAACTACCTTTGACTAATTTAGAGATTAAGATAAAAATAAAAATCCTACCTCCTATTTTGTCAAAATGATATAAAAGACAAATAAAAAGTTAACTCAACTTTTCGACCTGGCAGAGGCCGACACCCGGTGATGGTGCCTAAGCTAGATGCTCCTGCATCACAGATAATCCTGCTTCAGTTACCTCTAACGACTTGTCATGATCACTAGTGTTTTTCTTGTTCTTCTAGATTTCTGGTATGTTAGGCCTCTCAAGCTATGGACCTCTCAGTTGGAAATTTTTCTTTTTATATATTTTATGGTTATCGCATTGGTCAACTAACCTAGTTGGGGTGAGACCATATGCATTTTGACATCTCTAATTATGCTTTTTGATTAATATAATCTCTTTGACTTACAAAAAAAACCAAAAATATTATAATGTAATTTCTTTTCATTTGAAAATAGAAATTTTGATATATATTATATATATATATAAATATTGATTTTAAAATATTATAAATTTACACACATTATAAAGAAGTTCATTAAAGTTATAATAAAAGTGTTTTATTTATCTAATGTTTATAAAATTAATAGTTTGTAATTTTTTTTTTTTAATAATCATTTATTAGAAGTTTTTATTAATCAATATGTAATGTAAAAGCATTCTGGAAATAACTATTTTTAGATTTTAATTATTAATAAATATTATAAAGTATGTTATAGGTATATAATTTTTTATTTTAATTATAATATTATATATATTATATATATATTATATATATTTATATATATATAAATTGTTTTAAATGAGGATTATATAGATTAAAAAAAATTCGTTATTAGTACTTCCAAAGGGAAATTAAATTAGTAATATAAGTTTATAGTTTTGAGGTTGCTAAGCCCTAGTCTAATTAGAGTATATTGTAAAAAGAAAGTTCTAAAAATAAGTTGGTTGTGCTAGATCTTGACATACATTGACATAAGAAGACAACACATCAGAATAATAATATAAGTTTATAGTCTTGAGGTTGCTAAGACCTCATCTAACAGAGCATCTTGTAAATAGATACTTCTAAAAACAAGTTGGTTGTACTAGACCTTGAGATGCATGGACTGGGAAGAAAAAAAAGACTACTAGTGTTGCAAGCAAAAGATTATTGAGTCATAACAACTATTGTGCAGAATCTCTAGGCATTTGTGTTGGTTGGTCACTACCCTCATTTGAGAAGAAGGAGATGTTGGTTGATTTCTTACCTAGAATGATTAACTTGCAGTCTATATTGTCTTTTTTTTTCCTCCATCTCTACCAATTTGATATAATTCTCTTGCTAAATCCTCTTGTACCTCTCTATACCATTTGCAATATTCAAATGATGTTTAGCCTTTTGTGGGCTTCATGCCATGATCGATGAAGTGATAAGAGCACATGCAATGCGACAAGTATAGGGGAACTACAACTCCCTTTCATGTGAATTGGCATCATATCAAGGCAGGGGGAATTCCTACTTTTGAGCATCTTCCTTGGGGAAAAATATATTTTTATTGGAAAAATAAAATTAATCAAATATTCACTAATTTAAAAACATTATAAACATAAAAAAAAATAAACTATTAAATATTACAAAATAGTTAAATAAAAATAGAAATATATATATTGTAATATATATATATATATAATATATATTATATTATATCTATATATATTATATATATATATATATATATATATTATTTGTAAAAAGTTTAATGATTTATCTAGGTCTTGATTCATGGAATTTGTATATTAAATTCACCATTAATTACCTAATACTTCATAACATGACAATCACTAAATTACCTCTCATTAAACAATAATTTAATAACTATAAAATAAATATTTTTAAATTATATTACTAATTTTTTTTTTTAATTATTAACTTAAATTTAAAAATTATACCAATTAAAATATTATTTTAAAATAATTTTAAATATTTAATTAAATAATATTAATATTAAAACAATGATATTTTAATAACTAAATAAAATATATATAAAACACAGCATATTGACCATCAATTATCAATGAAAAATAAAAATGAAATGGAAAAATATGGACCATCAGCATCAGCCAACGTGGCTGACAAATCCCCATCTTAAAATAGTCCAATAAGAACATTTTGAACCTTCCCAATCATAAATCAGAAAAACAAAATTTGTGATTCCCATCAAAATTTGTGATTCCCATCAAAATCAAATCACTTTTTACCACCAACCAATCAACCTGGTTAACGATTCCTATCATATGATTGTCAAATTGGAACATTTTGTACCTTCCACCTCATAAATTAGAAAAACATTTAGTGCTTTCCATCAAATCATGCATGTCAATTTTTTGGGTCATACGTTTCATGGATAGACTTTAACTTTTGGGTGCTTTCTATCAAAGCATGCACATCTTTTACACAATGGAAAAAAAGTCTTAGTATCCAATTTAAAGAATTTGATGTCTTAACTTAAAGTTTCGCTGTTTAAGAGGGCAAGGGCAATTCCAAAGATTTTAATTGACAAATTTTAAATATGGATCTGATTTGATTTGATTTGATTTTTTATCTTATATTTTATATTTTATAATATTTAAATTAAATTCAAGTTAAAACCAAATGCCATTGTGGAATGTTGTATCAATGTGAAGAAACCAAGTATCTCTCCAAAGAGCAAATGAAGTTTTGAATAAATATTTGTTTATGTTTATATTGTAATGAGCAATAATAGCTTGAGCACATTTAGGAGTTTGGCATTTTCCTTTCTTTTGTTTTTTCTTTCTTTTGATATTTTCATATTTTCCTATGGGATGTAACAGATCATTGTCTCATGTTTAATCTTCTCACAATAGATCATTGTCTCATGTCTAATCTTCTTACAATAGATATAGCGAAAATTAGAATTCTCATGAAGATTACACTTATCGTATGCCTTTGAAATGTTATGATTTCATATCTTTTTATTCACCTCTAAACCATCCACCAAGGAAATTAGTCTAAATCTTATGCTATGAAATGTTAGAGTAGTTGTCAAGGTTCCAATAACACTACAATAACACTTTTCTTGGTTTTCCTCTACACTGGATGATGGTATATCTCTAAATGAGCTTGATGTGAAGTGCTTCCAATAAAAAAATTGGAGCTGTGAGCCAAGAGCCACACCTATTCAACATGGATATTGCTTCAAATGTAGGTTATGGTTATGTAAAAGAGTCATTGATCAAGGATTGATTCGCTAATCCATCACATATTATTAGTCAATGATTATTTTAACTGAATTAAAACAATTTGATGAAATTCCTCATTTATCCAAATCTCTAGATCCAAAAGCTAAAAAATATAGTAAGCTTTAGCTCAAGAAAAGCCCAATTATAGGCGATAATATTTTGACTTTGGTAAGCTTTGTCATACTAGCAATTGAAACAATAAGTAGAGCTAGAATCAACCAAGGGATGGGAAAGGTTAGAAACCTTATTCAATGTGAAGGTGTCAAAATGTTATGAAACCAACTCACAAAAAGATAGAAAAGAAAGATCAACGCCTTAGAAATCAACCTCTTCAAGGGGGCAACCTCCTTTACATTACAAAAATGAAAAATTCTTGGATTATACAAATGACAAGACCTCCTTTCTATATACAGGAGTCTAAGGGATCACAATATAATTAGAGTCGACATAACAATAATAATGTAAGGGCACAATAACAACAATAGTGAGCTTCTATGGGGAACAATAATAACAATATGTGTTATAGACATTTTTGGGCACTTCAACCCCAATCATAAATGTCCATAAACTGAGGGCTCCTAAGTCCCTAAAAGTGTTGCTTCACTGCCTAAAGGAACAAGGTCAGCTGATAACATCATCTCCCAGAAGTTCTCCACTAAAATCTGCTCATAAATGGTCAAAACTGGACCACACTGAAAGCCTATTGCAGAGGGTGCGATGCATATCACCTTCCCAGTGTACAAGGTGCGATGCATACTGAATTGATCCTCTGTAGGGTGCGATGGTCGGGAATGGGCAAATGGCAGGGACAAAAATGCGAGGTGGAAGATCATGGAATCTTCCAGAGGCTTCCCCTCTAACACTTGCCTCTTTATTTTCGACTAGGGATGAGTAAGAGATCATCATTCTCCAAGTGGAAGCAGGAACTATCAGAGAGAGGACACTAATCAAGATCCCAAAAGATGACTCACCTATCTGTATTATCTATATATGGATCCCTCATCACAGAGATCCAGAGGCTGGAATTTTGTATCTTATAGATAAGTGTTGTTGTTTTTCTGGTGTACATTCATAGTGTTGGGTGATATAAGCTTTGCTTGAGGTGAAGAAGGGCTTCCTAGCTGGAGGATGATGCTGGGTCAGAGCATATGGTTGTAATCCTCTTGCTACTTTTCATTTTAATAAAGTTATTCAAGTTTTCCTCCATATTCTTGTATGTTTCATTATATATGCATTTGTATGGTTAACACACATCTGGTCCTGTGTCATTTATGAATATAGATCTTTGTTCTTCGATAGTAGTATGCTGCTGTGATTCCACAGGTGCTCTTTGAAGCTGGGCAGACAAAGCAGAAGTGGCAAGGATTTATCGGGAAGGAGAGGAAATCAAGCGCAAAACTAAGGTTGGTCTCCTTTGTTCCACTCCTATCTATTTTCATAAAGGAAAGTGAAAGTAGACTTTACTTGTTTGTTTCTAAGATAGCCACCCATCTTAGTGGGAATAGTAGCATCCGAGTGGACACTATTCCCGGTAAAAAATGGCGCTTCGCTGGGGAGCGACTAGATGTTTGTTATCCTATATTTGTTTCTTTATAAACTTACAGACAGAAGCCTGAAGTCAAGCCAGCTAGCCTTCGAACTGCATTTGTTATACAAATGCAAAGTAGATCAATGCTGCTTCAGTCTATCTCCGGGTTTTGTTTATGAATTAAACAATCAATCTACAAACAATCTAATTGCCCTAAGTGGTGGCTCTATTAACCTCCTTAGATCCACCCCTGTGTTTTACATATACTGAACATTACTTACTCGGCCTAAATCCCTGAACCGAATTGAAAACTGTGAGTGGAAACTTGTTTAAAGTCTCGCACTAGTACCATCGCACCTTGCCTTCAAGGTAGACTGTATGCATCACACTTCTCGAGTGCAGTAGGTGCGCTGCATACTGAATTCATAGTGTGACAGGTGCGATGGTCAGGGAAGGTTAACTTTATCTTCAGACTATGGTTTTTTCTCACTGTTTTTAGTCCTATTCAGGAGTTTTGTTGTCTGTAGTCAGTGTATATCTATGAAAACCCCCTTTCATGACTTTAGTAAGCTTTGTCATACTAGCAATTGAAACAATAAGTAGAGCTAGAATCAACCAAGGGATGGGAAAGGTTAGAAACCTTATTCAATGTGAAGGTGTCAAAATGTTATGAAACCAACTCACAAAAAGATAGAAAAGAAAGATCAAAGCCTTAGAAATCAGCCTCTTTGAGGGGGCAACCTCCTTTACATTACACAAATGAAAAATTCTTGGATTATACAAATGACAAGACCTCCTTTCTATATATAGGAGTCTAAGGGGTCACAATATAATCAGAGCCGACATAAAAATAATAATGTAAGGACACAATAATAACAATAGTGAGCTTCTATGGGGAACAATAATAACTATATGGGGACTACGTTTCATGGATAGACTTTAACTTTTGGGTGCTTTCTATCAAAGCATACACATCTTTTACACAATGGAAAAAAAATATTAATATCCAATTTAAAGAATTTGATGTCTTAACTTAAAGTTTTGCTGTTTAAGAGGGCAAGGGCAATTCCAAAGATTTAAGTTAATGAAGAATTATAAGATTAGGATTTTCCAACAATATCGAGAAACTTTATATAATATATATATAATATATATATATAATATATATATATATATATATATATATATATTATATATGACAAGATTTTAAATTGACAGATCTGATTTGATTTGATTTGATTTTTTATCTTATATTTTATATTTTATAATATTAAATTAAATTCAGTTAAAACCAAATGCCATGTGGAATGTTGTACCAATGTGAAGAAACCAAGTATCTCTCCAAAGAGCAAATGAAGTTTTGAATAAATATTTGTTTATGTTTATATTGTAATGAGCAATAATAGCTTGATCACGTTTAGGAGTTTGGCATTTTCCTTCCTTTTGTTTTTTCTTTCCTTTGATATTTTCATATTTTCCCATGGGATGTAACAGATCATTATCTCATGTCTAATCTTCTCACAATAGATATAGCGAAGATTAGAATTCTCATGAAGATTACACTTATTGTATGCCTTTGAAATGTTATGATTTCACATCTTTTTATTCACCTCTAAACCATCCACCAAGGAAATTAGTCCAAATCTTATGCTATGAAATGTTAGAGTAGTTGTCAAAGTTCCAATAACACTACAATAACACTTTTCTTGGTTTTCCTCTACACTGGATGATGGTATATCTCTAAATGAGCTTGATGTGAAGTGCTTCCAATAAAAAATTTGGAGTTGTGAGCCAAGAGCCACACCTCTTCAACATGGATATTGCTTCAAATGTAAGTTATGGTTATGTAAAAGAGTCAATGACCAAGGATTGATTAGCTAATCCACCACATACTATTATTCAATGATTATTTTAATTGATTTAAAACAATTTGATGAAATTCCTCATTTATCCAAATCTCCAATTCCAAAAGCTTAAAAATAGTAAGCTTTAGCTCAAGAAAAACCAAATTGTAGGTGACAATATTTTGACTTTAGTAAGCTTTGTCATACTAGCAATTGAAACAATAAGTAGAGCTAGAATCAACCAAGGGATGGGAAAGGTTAGAAACCTTATTCAATGTGAAGGTGTCAAAATGTTATGAAATCAACTCAAAAAAAGATAGAAAAGAAAGATCAAAGCCTTAGAAATCAACCTCTTCGAGGGGGCAACCTCCTTTACATTACACAAATGAACAATTCTTGGATTATACAAATGACAAGACCTCCTTTCTATATATAGGAGTCTAAGGGGTCACAATATAATCAGATCCGAAATAATAATAATAATGTAAGGGCACAATAATAACAATAGTGAGCTTCTATGGGGAACAATAATAACAATATGGGGACTACATGGGCACAACAATATAATAATGGGGTTGTACTAATAACAATAAGGGTTTACGCTAGTAGTATAGGGACCTAACATGCCCCTCTCCTTCAAAAAATGTTGTCCTCAATGCTTGAGTAGTTCTTGATGCTTCTATATAAAATTCTTGTCCTCCCATGTGGAATGTTCAGCAGGTAAGTTCTTCCACTTGATTAGACACTCTGAAATTGATCAATTTCGTAGCTGTTAGGTTCTTGTTTCTGTGACTGCTCCAAGTTCCAATATGATGTTTCCTTCCTCGTCAAGTTCTGCAATATTGTTTGAATTGAGATCTTCTACAACTTTTGAATGAGTGGCCACACTTCTTCGTCATTCTTCCATTCATCCCTTGCTTCGTTTGTCCAATCTGGTTGGATAATAGAAATATCACAAAACAATGCTTCCACATCCTCAACCTTTCTTAAGAGTGCATCTGCAACAACATTTTGCTTCCCTTTTTTGGAGATGATTTCAAAGTCATAACCCAACATATTTGTGACCCATTTTTTATGTTCTTCCAAAGGTAATATTTGTTCTAAAAAGTATTTAAGACTATCATGATCCATTTTTACCTTGAAGTGTCTTCCCATTAGGTAAGGTCGCCATTTCCTAAGTGCATGTAGTATTGCCAACATTTTATTCTCATAAATATCTTGCTTGAGATGTAGCCGTAAAAATACCCAATTTCCTACATCAAAACTTCTTTCACTGTGATGTTGATCTACTTGTTGTTTCATTCGATTATGCACCAAAGTGGCATTATCCTTTAAAAGTTGGAGAACTTGTTGTTGATGCTCGATGTGAACTTTCACTGCTTGAATCTTTTTCTTCTTGATATGTGTTGGCCAGATAAATCATTCTTGTGGACAAGACCGATCTCCCTAGTATCGAATGATATCTAGCAACAAAGAGCACAAGCAAATCTACTTTTCTCTAAACATGTTTCAATTCATTAATGAATACTAAGAGGTGTAATAGACCCTACCTCGGTCCAACGCTTGTTTGAGGCAATTTTACTCCAACAACTTCAAGCAGTTCCCTTTTAATAACCTACATACACAAACAAGCACACATCAAAGCATACCTGCGTATAACAAAACATGTTCATTATGAAGATCAAGGAGCTCATAAAATAAACCATTAGAGACAGTTCATTGAGAAAAACAAACTTGATTGTATTAACTTTATGAATAAAAGAACCTTACAACCTTTGCCTTGATGTTGTACAAGTTCTTTCTAGGGTCTAGCAGGAGTCTCCTCTACTTTGACAACCCTCACCCACTTCCCAAATGACATGAAAGGTATGCGATCTCTCCTCTCACAAGCTCAAAAGGGAAGCCTAGTTTTTAGTAGCATTTACCCTCAAGAATCTTCAGCTTTCAACCTCCCTTACAAGCAGCCCAATGCATGAATTTATAGTGCAAATGGAGGAAGTTGCAGGTCCACCATTGAAGGGATAAGTTCCTTCTTCAAT
>APFE030160507.1:642-16646 GCA_000404065.3 Pinus taeda
AATGCACATGCATGTATTTTTTTTTAGCCTTCTTAATGTATGAATGATGATAAGAAAGCTATGTGAAAATCTGAATTACTTTTAAAGCGACAGTACTCAACAAATTTCTTTTTCAAAATGAAGTGAAGGTAAGAGAGACACTTTGTGATTTCGAAATTAAAATTGCTTTTCGACACTTTAAAAAATACTAATTCAAATCATATGCAATATTAACTGTATAATCGACTATAATAAACAATGGGATTGTCTTCTAAAACTGAAAACGAAAGCTGCGACACTTTCAGATCCAAAAACGACAGTTCAACTATGCTACCTTTTTGCAAAAGAGAACTGAAAATGGCGCACAATACATAAAAACACTTACAGTTCTTTGCACTAAGGAGGCAGAATAGTGCAAGAGAAGGGGGTTTTCATAGAGATACACTGACTACAGACACCGAAACTCCTGAATAGGACTGAAAACAGTGAGAAAAAACCACAATCTAAAGGTAAACTTAACCTTCCCTGACCATCGCACCTGTTACACAGTGAAACCAGTATGCAACGCACCTACTGCACTCGGGAAGTGCGATGCATACAGTCCGCCTTGAAGGTAGGATGAAATGGTACCAGTGCGAGACTTTAAACAAGTTTTCACTCACATTTCGCAATCCAGTTCAGGGATTTAGGCCGAGTAAGTAATGTTCAGTGTATGTAAAACACGGTGATCTAAATAGGTTACTAGAGCCACCACTTAGGGCAATTAGATTGTTTGTAGATTGATTGTTTAATTCATAAACAAAACCCAGAGATAGACTGAAGCAGCATTGATCTACTTTGCATTTGTATAACAAATACAGTTCAAAGGCTAGCTGGCTTGACTTTAGGCTCTGTCTGTCAGTTTATAAAAGAAACAAATATAGATAGGCTAACCAACAATCTAGTCGCTCCCCAGCGGAGTCGCCATCTTAGTGGGAATAGCGGCATCTGAGTGGACACTATTCCCCGTAACAATCTCTTCAATGCTCCATGGTCCAACATTCCTATGAATTCTGCTATGTTCATATTAGGTACAATGTATTCCATTGGCATCACAGCTTCTACGACATACACAAGTCTAAAAGGTGATTCCTAGTCAACTTCTTGCAAGTCGTCCTGTAGGCCCATAGCACCGATGCTATGCGCACATCCTAGTCACTTCTCTTAGCATTGCCACCTTTTTCAATGCATTCTCCAATATTTTATTTAATGCTTCCACTATCCCATTTTCCTAGGGGTGATAAGTCATGCTCTTCTGATAGTACACCTAAACTTTTTCCATCAATGCGGTGATTGTTACATTAAGGAAGTGTGTACTGTGATCGCTCATCAAGATCTTTGGACAAACAAATATCGTCAATGTGTATTCAAAAATAAACTTTGTTTCTATCATACTAGTATAGTCCTTCACAAGATCTGCCTTTGCCCACCTAGTCAAGTACTCTGTCATGGGGATTATGTACCACACACCTGTTTTCTTTCCTAGAGGCTGAATTGGTCCCACAAAGTCAATCACCCATTTCTCGAATGGTTGTAATGTCACCTACAGTATGAGAGGTAGTTCATCCCTCTACAATGGCATGCTAGTCCTTTGGCATACATCACAGGCCCTACAATATGTGTTCGCATCCTTATGCAGAGTTAGCCACCACAATCAAGCACGCAAAACCTTATGTTCTGTCGCTTGTCCTACATAATGACCTGTT
Organism: Pinus taeda; assembly: GCA_000404065.3. Taxonomy (NCBI): domain Eukaryota; kingdom Viridiplantae; phylum Streptophyta; class Pinopsida; order Pinales; family Pinaceae; genus Pinus; species Pinus taeda. The sequence continues at coordinate 2,367 of APFE030160507.1, forward strand.
GTAGCTCCTCCATGAGCTTATGTGAGGATGCTGCTTCACTCAAAGTCAGGTACATAGCGTCCCAATATTTTGTCCAACCCCATTTTGTAGAAATGTCCTGCAATGATGGAGAATTTTGCTGCACGCACTACTATCTCCTTCTTCTGTTGGCTTGTATACCCTTTTGGAGCAGTCCCCATTGTCAAGAATTGTATGATATCTTCAAACTGACTATCATCGATGTGTACCACAAAGAGCTGTGTGTCAAGCAGTCCTTCCTCAAAATTAGTGGGCTCCTCTACTATTTCAAGGCATGACAAATGATCCGGTCCTGCGTTCAATCATCTAGGCTTCACAATAACTTCAAAATCATACTCCTAGAATAATAAAAACAACCTGTAGATCTTGCCCCCCAACACAGGCTTATTAACTAGGTATTTTAACATGGAATGATCTATATACATCTCAAAATGTCCACCCAGCAAAATAATTCTTAAAATTGTGGAGCACGTATAGCATGGCTAGTCCTTCACATTCTGTAGTGGAATAGTTCTTCTTAGCCTTGGACAACTTCCTGTTCATGAATTCTATAGGATGGTCCAATTCCCCCTTGCCCACCTGTGTTAGTACGACCCCAAACGTGATACATGAGGCATCCATGTGCATATGAAATTCCTTCTTCTAGTCTAAAAAGACCAGGATTAGCGCAATGACCATTTTCTCCTTCAACATGTCCAAGCTCTTCTGGCATTCATCATTCTAACATAACATAGCATCCTTTTTCAACAACTTCTCCATGGGCATGGTGATCTCGGCATAGCTCTTGATTAACTTCCTATAGTATCTAGTATGCCCCAAGGTTGTGCGCAGCTGTTTCACATTCCTTGGCACCTCCAAGTTGATTATCACCGCGATCTTCAGGGGGTCTACCTTTAATCCATGTTTTCACACCACATGCCCTAGCAAGATCCCAAAAGGGACACAAAATAGACACTTCCTCAGATTGAGCGTGATCTGGTATCTTCAACATGTATCTAACATTAAGCGTAGACTTGCCACATGACATTGACCAATGCAAACACTGTCCAATCATCAAAGTACACCTCCGGGAACTTATGAATGAAGTCTTTGAATGCCACAATGACTACGCGCGAAAATATTGTTGGTGCATTCTTCAACCCAAAAGGAATTACAGTGAGATGAAAACATCCCCATTCCATCATAAAGGTCATCTTTCTTCTATCTTCAGGCGTTATTTTCATCTGATGATACCCAGAGAACCCATTAATGAAATAATATGCTTCTTGGTCACCTACATTATCTAGAACTTCATCAGTGAACAGGTTCGAGAAGGGGTCATGCACACAAGCATCATTTAGCTTCCAGAGATCCACGCATATCCTTATTTCTTCTTTCTATTTTTTTTCCTAAACCACTATTGAGCCTACCCAATTAGACTCTTCTACTAATTCAATAATTCCTCCCGTGAACATCTAATCCAACTCAGCGCGAACCCTTTCCTTATACTTAGGATTAAGGTGGTACGGTCTTTGATTTACAAGCTTCGTGTCTGGCTTCAGGGTGATCTTGGTGACACCTAGGTCTCCTATTATCCCATTTAGATTGGAAAACTTTGTGGGGAACAAATCCTGATATTCACGAAGGAGCTCAGCGACCTTGTCTACTGTCACATCATCCTAATAGTCCCCAATCTTTGCAAATTTTGGTTCCGCCTTTGTGCCAATGTTGACCTGCGTAGTTTTCAGGGGCATGATTATTTCAAGATCCTTTATCTATAGACCTTCAACCTCATGGTGACCTTTAGTTTCTGGAATATTAACTTTTCGGGGATCCTCATCTTCTTCTTCAATGATCACGTTATAGCATTCTAGCGCATGACTCAACAAGGTAGTCCAATTAGGTTGGATCAGGTCCAAAGGATCTTGCGATATCCTAAAGGTCATTGCTTTAACCACGTGTAGCATCACGTTAATGCCATCAAACCCATCCTTAAAGTTGAACGTCATTAAAAATCCCTAGCGCAGGATGTCCCATTCTTCCGTGCCATGGTGGAGCTCAGTTTCTAAGTACCAATTGATAGGTATGACACCCAGGGAATGACAAAATAGATGCACCCATTCAAGTTGGGGCTCCATGCCATAAGCCTTATTCCATTTAGCGAGGTGATCACGCAGGTCATCTCTTCCATCATACTTATCTGTCATTCCCACTTTTGGCTATGCAAAATGTATTCTCGTCATCCTCTTATAGTCGTGCCAATCACTGAAACTATCCTTGTGCATACCCCACTATCTTGCAGGCATAGCACGAAGTACCCAGTCCAAGGCCTAGAAGCAATGTTTCTCCGATACTTCTTTTTCAAATGCATCCAAAAAGAAATCAACATCAGTTAGCCCATCATAATGAGGCAAATCCCTGACTTTGGATGACACACAGTGCAACAACTTGGTCATCATATTACAACGCAACGTCGAAACGTCATGCCATTGGTTTTGCCAATGCTCCAATTCTTCATCTGAATCTGACATGCAGGAGCTTTTGCAATCCCATGCAATGCGTCTGTCCATTGTCAGATTCACCCAATCCTAGTCTCGTGCCATTATCTTGTAAATCTGGTCTAGATCATCATTGCTTTCATAATCTCGGACTGGTTCTATATAGTGCAGTCCCTCCATGGGATCCAGTGACACCACTACATGGAGCGATTTGTTTTAAAATATCATTTTTTACTTCTTCAGGTTGATTACACCATTCATGTCAGTGGCCCAATTGGTTCGAAGGAGTTTAGGGTAGGGATTGCTATCATCTATAATCTTTATTACCTCAAAATCCACAAGCATGCTTGCACCCTCAAAGTCAACGGTGACCCCTTGCAACCTCTCCATTGGGATAATTTTCTATTGATTCACCATTCTTAACTGGATCGAAGGCCACTAGAGTGTAGGTCTCCCATTCTCTCCTAGCTCTATTTTGGCAAGAAATTCACGTCAGACCCTAGATCCAAGACAACTTAGTCCATCTCGTATTCCCCTATCTATGTGATGAGCCTCATCTCCTGCCCAATCCTTGCCTTGTGCTTTCCAAGATTCCTTATCACACGCAATTCACTAGTAGTGCCATCCTTACTAGTGCATTGGTTGATCAGTTCCTGCAGGGCCTTTAGAGCCTTACTGTCATGCAACAGCTTCATGCAGGTCTCCAAGAACGTCATAATCATGGATGGGTCCATTTCTTCAACTAGTTTCTCCTGAAATTTGGAGGTAGAGGCCTCAACAAAGCTTTTATTTGCTTCAAAAAATGTTTCTTTTGCACGCTCCAAATCAAACCCAGTCTCCTTTTTTGGTTCTCTGTGGACCCATGCACCCTCTGCAGGTTGCTTCCCTTTACCCTTCCCAGTTGTGGTTCCACTTCCAACATAATGTTTACCTTAGGGTCTTCCTCATGAGGCCCAACCCTCATCATCTGGAGGTTATGTGTCATTTACGGAGGTTGTGCCCCCTTATCGCGAATATTAGCCAACAATATTGGGCAATCCTCAGTCACATGGTCAGACTAAGTACAGTAGTAGCATGCCAATCGCATTGGATTTAGACATTCCCTTCTGTAGTCTCCCCAACCTCTGCAATTGTAACAAATCAACTATCCTCGACCTCTCCCAGGCCCTTTTCCACCTTGGGCTTGGCCGCGCCCCTGATACTCACCTCGCCTCCCCCCAATGCCTTGGTCTAGAGGTCGTGTTTCTGTCTACACTCTGTATGTAGGTGTCCTATCAATCATCAATTTGTAACTTTGACAATTGCACTCACCATGGCATACTGATTGACAGAAATTATAGAACAATTGTTGCGGTGTTTGTACAAATCTCTGTAGCAAATGGCAATTATCAATTGTATGTTTCCCTGCTACCTGACATATAGCACACCATAGAACAAGCCTTGCACTTGCCCCTACCGCAGCCTCCAGTAGTAGAGGCATTGGTCCTCCTACTACAACATAGTTCGCAAAAAATGGGCAGTGATCCTTGTCATGCCCCTGACCCTTACATTTTATGCACCAAACTTCTTCACGCACCTCTGGCAGAGAAGTTCTCTCCTGCTTCAGACTTTGCATTTCAAGACAAAGGTTTTGCAACTGTGCATGAATCTGTTGAACCCCTAGATTCAAATCTTGCATCGGTGTTTCATGCGGTCTCATTGTAATGTCCAAAGCTTATGCCTAAGTCATAATCTTCTGTTGTGACAGTGCAACCCTTAGGTGGGGAAGGAGAAAAGCCACGAACCATTCACAGTGTTGCCCATCCATCAAATTCATATTAAGTTTGTGGATTTTACACCTCAATCTCTGATCTAACTCCTAAGGGGTGTCACCTGGTTTCATTGCAATTTCCTTGAATACCAAAATCGAATACACTTCAAACTTATACCTACTGAATTATTTATTCAATGCAATCTAGATCTCTTCCAATGTAGTTTCCTGGTTGTCATTAGAGTACTTGATGTAGCCAGTTAGTGTGCAATCCTGCAAAGCACTAACCAATGTCACCTTCTTCATGTGATCATCTATGATGCCCTGAGCTTCCCATACAACCTTTATGACGAACCAAAAGTGGTCTCGGTCCTCATTCCATATGCCCTTGAATACAGGTAGTTTCACGGAGTTCGCCATATTGAACAGTGGAGGTGGCAGTGTTGTCAGTGATGGGGTGAGCGGGGGAGGCGAGGATGGAGGTGGTGTGGATGGATATGATGAGGGTGGAGGCAGTGTAGGTATTTGTAGGAACCCTTCCCTTATCAACTGATTAGCACTTAGGGGAGAAATCTGCGGTGTTCCTTCATTATCACTTAAAGGGGGTCTGATTAGTGGGCTATACTGAGGACCTTTTCTTCCTCCATCCCTGAAATTTTTTACACTTCACGTAGCTCCAATCATCAACGTAACCACATAACCTATTGTTCACGCAAGAGCATCTTAATCCAAGTATTCAATGATTTTAAGTACTTACCTTGCATTCCTTTCAAGAAGCGAGGCTCTACTTCACTGTAACAAACAGAGGTATCGACCACGAACTCGGTCACAAATCCTCCTATGATGTGGTCGAGCCAATGGTTGACACTGCATGTGATCTTATAATCAGAAGCTTCTAACCTCCTTACTAGCTCTAATGTCCAAACAATTAGCTTGTTAAGCCTCCACCTTCCTTGATCATCTTCGAACTTCGTGATCCACTCGTATAACTTAACTGGGAAGGAACAAAAGAAGATTTCATGTAGTTTTGTGTATAGGTATCTATCCAACCACTATTTTTTCATCAATCGTAGATTCTTGTTTTCTTGTGCCACGAATTCGTGGGTCTTTCTATCAAACCAGGTTTCAATTTCTTTCTTAGTTGGATTCCAATGATACGACATCACACATCTCTCATGCATATCTCGGTTCTGGAAACAGAACCATTTGTTAGCTTAATGGGCCCTGACCCAGGTTCAACATTAGTCAACCAAGAAAATCCCTATAGTACCGGCCCTTTCAGCACCAGCCTGTGAAGCGCTGACCGAAGTCTTACCCAAAGCAGTATGGGGGGGTGAAGGAACCAAGTTTCTACACCTTGAGATGGTCGTGGTTTTTATCTATACTTCTTGATCCTGCCTTCGTGTAGATCGATAAGATTTTAGGGCTTATCGATGTTCATTCTCTCCCATCCTTTAGTACCTCTATGATGGTACCCAACTGATCTTCACACAACCCTAACTTGAGTTCCAAGCACTTACGCCTCTGTGACTACGTTACTGTATAAATTCCCAAGTTATCTTAAGTTCTACCTAATCTACCATGCATTTATAGTTACCTTCATGTAATCCTTTATTCTTTCTTATGTTCATTTAACAAATATAATTGAATACATTCACACATTAAATAAGAATTATAATGTAAACCCAGATCGTATCATAATATAATCAGATGCATTAAACAGAGACAAAATACACAGTGATTTGCAAACTACTTTTCTTTATTGATATCTCAAGTTCAGTACAGACTCGATCCACCCTATGCACATAGCTACAGGGGTCTGCACGCTCAGCTGTAGACTTCCACCCTAAGCTTCTATGCACTCAACTGCAAAGCCTGTATCTACGCTAAGACCCAAGAACACTTAGAAATTCTTACCCCAAAATCCTTCTTACTTCTACTACTACTCTTAGACTCTTCTAAGGCTCCCTTTTTATACAATCCCATGGTTCGCAAACCATGGGTAGATCTTACAGCCGACATGAGACTTTACAAAACAAGGGCAGACAGCCCTTTGACTTCTTCGTCCTATGTGACCAAAAAATGCAGAGGCTTTACATCTTTATTACAAATTTTGGTCTTATTCCCCAAAATATGGGCTTTTAGCCCCAAAACTGGCTCTTGGGGGAACTCGTTCCCAACACTGAACATTGCCTAGAAGTCCTCAAATATAAAAGCGACAAGATTGAGATTGCCACTCTGTGAGCTCTGATACTAAGAGTGCTAGTGTTGACTATCAATGGAGTGGTGGGGTCCCAAGCAATGCACGAGACTAACAAGCCAAAATTTCTATATGTTATCGATTGTATAGCACTGACGATCTTCAATTTGGCAGAAACCATGAATATCAACGTAAAACGCCAGCTGACAAAAGATAAGGTGGGGAATTTGAAGCAATTTTGCTTTGGATCTATACTAGTGACCTTTTTCTTGGAATGAGTGTCCTTGTTCCAATACCAGCTTACTGAGGTAGATCCACCGATGCCACAAAACCCACAGATGACCCATTGGAGTCATTTGATGCCTAGTATCACTAGAGGCTAGCATATGTCCTACAGGCCCACCTTCCTTTCATGGCTATGATGACAGCTGATAATAGTGGAGGATTGGCCATACAACGGTACCGACTTCCACAGAGATCTGGGCATGCTGCTGCCAAATGGGGAGGATTTTGACAACGAAGGCAAAAAATCAATTCTTTAATTTTGTGATTTTTAAATTGTTTTTGATATATATGTGTTTATAACATTTTGTTTTATCAATGCAGACGTTGGACTAGAGTTTCCTACCAGGATATCCCCGATAGCCAGGCACGTCGCTCGGCAGTTTGATATCACTCCTTATTAGGAAGGGAGTGACAACGAGGAGGAGATCGCGAGGAATATTGAGGGGTTGACTTGTGGTATTCCAGAGTATGCCCGGGTGGGAGACATCCCACACCAATACTAGAGGCATACGATGGGAGTATCAGACTGAATCCACCGAATGTTGACTCGTGTTGCATGAGCAGTTTCATGCTACCATGATCACCAAGCTAATTAGTTCCTAGGTCCAAAATTTTACATTTTTGAGGTCTGTGTGCCATAGATATATGAGGCCTGCAAACCACTGATTTTATTTGAACACACATATTATTTGTTTTGATGTAATCAAACATTATCACCATATGTATGTATATATATAGATATATATGTATATATGTATATGTATATATTATATTATATATATAATATTATATATATATATATAATATATTTATATATATATATATATATATATATATATATATATATATATATATGTTGTATTTTCTTTCTTATTATGGTACAAATGTTTTTTTTGTCTTTTCACATGTTTCGTAAATGTCTATCCAACACATAATTAGCTAATGCATCTGTCAATGTATTCATGCTTCTAGGAATATGATGATATGTAATGTAATCAAAATGTCTTTCTAGTAGACGAATATGTAGATACATTCTCAATATATGAGATTTTCTAACGGAATATTGCCTATTGAGTTGAAGGACAACAAGCTATGAATCCAAGTTGACAACCAATTCCCAAATCTCAAGAGCAATGGCTTCTGATAACAATTCAATGACTGTGTTGTATTCAACAATGTTATTAGTTGTGTGACCTAAATAATTACCTTGAAGATCAATCAACTCACCATGAGGATCATAAATGGGCCCTACTGTGAAGGATAAATTCTGGGTACTACGGCAAGCACCATTAGCGAAATCGATGTGAGGAGTCACAGACATCTACAAAGTAGGGAAAAACATAGTAAACAGGGAAGTTGTTTGAAAACTAACACACTAAACCACGCTGCAAAAAAATGAATGACACACTAATCTACACAAGTAACCATATAAGATGACCTAAGCATATTACTTTTTTAGATAAAGCCCATTTCAAGGCTTGTCGAAAGGATTGCCTTCATAATTAATTAGCTCATAGGCTCCTTTTTATAAAACACATTTAACAATGTAGGCCCCATGCCACATGGGATCAAACTTACCTTCCCCCAGCTTATCATTAGCTTGATCGTATAGTAAAACCAAATCAACCTCAGAGAATGCATGGGGGAGACCGACCGATCGAAATGGGACTTGACACGCTTCTTTTGTACTTTGATGACCAAAGCAGAGAGACGACGAGTCTCATCTAGCCATTCTAAATATAAGAGGTGCTCTTTCTAAGGTGATGTTTCGGGGAGAAATTCGACAACTAGCTTGAGTGAAGGAATTTTGCATTCAATCGGTAACGTTGCTTCCAAACTATAGACGAGCTAGAATGGTGTGAAACTAGTTGTGTCCTTGGTTGAGGTTTGGTAAGCCCACAAAGCTGAAAAGATCATGATGCCAATTGGATGTTTGCATCCCAATAGTATGTTGAAGCATTGTAACCAAAACTTTGTTCACAACTTCAACTTGACCATTGGCCTGAGGGTAATATAGGATTGAGCCATCATGGCACAAACCCAACGTAGATGTCAACTTAGCCATCATGTAATCTTGAAAATGGGAGACATGGTTTGTGACAATGGCTTGAGGTACGCCGAACCTAGAAATAATGTGATTGAAAAGAAATTGAGTCGTCGTTTTACCATTTGTAGAATATGTAGGCATCACTTCGACCCATTTGGTGAAATAATACATAGAAATGATGATATAACCATGCCCCTCGGTCGAACAAGGCTTACATGTCATATAGTCAATGCTAAATTTGGAAAAAGGACCAATGGTAGTAACAAGGTGTATGTGACTGGGCAAGGTGCGCATCTTGCGCTGGTAAATTTGGCATTCATGGCACTTGAGAACATCAAGAATGTAGTCCTTAGAAATGGACGACCATAATTAACCAACGCGAAGGATTTTTTTGAGTGGTAGCATAGCAATGAATATGACCACCACATTCCCCAAAATGGCAGTCATTGAGAACTCTCTCAGCCTCCTCGAGAGTAAGACATCGATGAAGAACTGAATCGACACCGACATGGTATAGAGTATATCCAATAATACGGTAGGGTTGGGAGTGATGCCAAATCCGTCGGCAATCATACTTAGTCAATGCGGACCAAAACATGGATGTTTGGAGATACATAATGATATCACCATACCATGGGTCAAGGGTGTTGATCAGGAAAAGAGTATCATCTAGAAGTTGTTCATCTGCACCTGTGGGGAGAGACGTAGAAGGAAGGGAGCAAATCAACTCAACAAAAACTATTGATTTCTTAGATTTGGCAGTGGTAATCACCAAATCAAATTCTTGTAGGATGACAATCCACTTAGAATACTTCTCCCCAACAACTGATGACTTAGTATGTAGGTCATGGGGTTGCATTCAGAAATCATAGTAGCATTGCATAAGAGAATGTAGTGTCAAAAGCACAGAACAACCTGGACGACAGCTAAAGCCAACTTCTCAACATGGGTATAACATGTTTCAGTGTCAAGGAGATTGTGACTAAGGTAGTATATAACATGTTCATTTCCTTCATCATCGTCTTGAACCAATACCATAGTGATGGTTCTAGGGGCTACGGATAGGTAAAGGAAGTAATCGCGATGATTATTTAAGGGATGTAGCAAAGGAGAATTTATGAGAACATCATTGAGGTCATCGAAAGACTTTTGGGAAACCTCATCCCAGACAAAGGGCTTTCCTTGCTTGAGCAATAGGGTAAATCTTGAACCTAGCCCAGCATAATTGGGTATTAAACGACAGAGGAAAATTGTGTTTCCCTGCAGGCTTTGGAGTTGGTGCAATGAAGATGCGGGGGGGGGGGGGTTAAATTTACAATGGTCATGACTTTAAGTGGATCAAGGTGAATACCACCCTTGGAAACGATAAATATGAGGAGTCATCCGGATTCAACGTAGAAAACACATTTATGTGGGTCTAAATGAATGTTGTAGTGTCTATAGTGAAGAAAAATCTATCGAAGATAGTCAGGGTGATCTTGGTGCTTGCAAGAATGAGCGAGAACACCATCGAAGTAAGGTTGAATGATGTTGTGAATGTCGCGAAACGTATAGGACATTGCCCACTGAAATCTAGCCCAACATTGTTTAGGCCAAAAGGGAGCTTTTTGTACATGAAAGTACCCCACGATAGATAAAAGTTTCCTTTTCTTGATTGGCTGGTGTAATGTTAATTTGGCTATACCCAGAAAAACCATCCATAAAGGAAACAATTTCACTCTTAGCACATTCATCAATGATCTGATCAATGAAGGGAGTGGGATAGTTATCCTTAGGATAGGCACGATTAACATCACGTTAATTGAAAAGCGTGGATCATGCCTTGTTTCTTTGTCACCGAGACAATATTTGACACCCAATCTATAAGAGGGATCAGATAAATGAATCCATCTTTGAGAAGTTTTTCAACTTGACCCTTCATAGTGGCCGTTGTCCTAGGGTGCACTGGGCAAAGCCGTTGGTGAACGGGCTTCGCATGAGGATAAGTCGGGATTTTGTGCACAAAAACGATAAGATCAATGTCGGGCATTTCTTCATATGACCACACAAAAACATCATAGAACTCTTGAAACAGATCAGTATAGTTTTTGATCTCATCTGGAGAACAAGTTACTTTGATATGGAAATTTTAAACGATACCAGGCTTGACAAAAATATCAATTGGCATTGTTTGGGTAATATTACCTAAATTTTCTTCCAACCATAATCCATGAGTCAGGATTGGAGTAGGAATTGGGAGGGAAGGAAATTGATAAGAGAACTCCTCGAGACTAGTAGACATGATCGTCGGGTGAGGCAGGAATGAGGAATGATGGTGAGTATCGTTCCAAGGTGGGTCCTCGAGAGACATTACCTCCATGATACTCTCATCAGCAAGAAAATTCTTGGCTAAGGGATTAGGAGATTCTTAAGCACCAAGCCATGGGGATTGATAATATGTATCGAGAGAATTCCTCGAAATAGGAAAATTAGAGGATACGGAACTTCAGGCCGAAACAATTTCCATGTAGTTGATTTCACAGGACTAAGTGGCATAACCCCGCCCCAGGTATCAACAAGATCTGGTGAAGGTATGAGCCAAGCATCCGATTTGACCGAGATCATGTTGATAGAGGCCACATGAGGAGGTGGGAGCAGAAAATTTTCCATCAAGGCATAATATTTAAAAATACCGCACCCACACTCTCATAAGGAGGAATAGTGTGCTTGACATACAGAACATTGCCATCTGAGGAGGAAGAGGCAAAGAAGGATAGTTGGTAAACTGTGACAATCTTCCCTTGATGGGGAAACAAATTGTGTGGAACAAGGAGGTGGCTACAGCATGCATGGCATGGCTCTAGCTCCTTTCGAGTAGAATATTATAATTGAGATTAGCGTCAACAATCTCTAGCTCGACGTATACTGTCTTTCCCTCCAAAGTAATGGCAAGGTTAGGTAATACACTGAAGGGTCATGAATCGTGCCTGTCAAAAGCTTCCAAAGTTTTAGGGGATTAGTTCAAAGTAGGAGAACCAATGGCCTTCCAGCAAGAAACCAACATGATTCAGGTAGAAGCATCTTCATCTATGACAGTCCTATGGATGGTTTTCTCATTGATGATTACCTAAATGAGAAAGGCAATCTGATGAGGCAAGCATGGAACGTTGTTCTCTAGATGACAACCTATTAAATTGGAATCAATAAGATCAATGCCTCCAATAGCCGACAACAAAGATTTCCGCTAAGGCAGAGACCTCTAGAGTACCTCAAGAGCTGACATAGCTGATTGTGCCTGAGCCAAATCCTCAACAATATTATAGTGCTAAGCAGATCGAGCGTTGGGATTGTATGAGGACTTCCTTAGCACAACTCCAGAAGGTGGTTAAATTGTGGAATCGGGGTTAGGGAGCTCAATATGAAGAGGGCCAAAACTCGGGGCAGAAGAAGAAGGGGTGGCCTCTTTCTCTTTCCCGACTGTCATAGCAGGAGTTTGATAATCTTTTAATCTAGTAGCCACAGTAATAGGTGTACTCATCATGAACACTTGAGATCCTAAGGAAGCATATGGTTGAGGTTGGTCTACCATTTGAGTCTGCTAAGATGAAAATGGCTCTTTCAGGAAAGTTGGGGTCCCTTTGAGCAAACGACTAACTTCAGACCATCAAGGAAAATCCTTATTATACTGATCCTCCTCACAAATGAGGCATAGATACTTAGGCTTCAGCTGTGAAGAATCACCAGGAGGAAACTTAGGAGGACCCTATTTTGGGGCATCAGCTTTACCCTTGCCATTTCCTTTCTTCTCATCTTTCGAGGATTTGTCTGTTGTGGTAGACTGAATAGTGTGGATCTCTGAGGTTTTACCAGGGCCAGGTGGATCTTGGGAGGAACTATTGGAAGTAGTGTTTGAGACCAACTTCTGTTTGGAAGAATATTTGGCAGGGTTCTGGGACACTGAACCAATTACTCCATCAACATGAGGTGTAGCCTATGACTTTGATGTCGTGGGGTTGAATGATGGCCATGGAGCATTAGGTAATAACTCATACAAAGTTCCAGACTAAGAATAAATGAGATATAAGTACTGAGCATGAGAAATGGCTTGTTCTTCAGTGACACATCCACCCATAGCTATATAGCGAGCAATTGGAGCGACGAATGACTTGGTAAACCATTCAGTGAGCAACTGATCAAAAATCTCAAATTTAATCAGGTGACATCTACATCTCCATTCATGGATGTGATCAGAGAAGTGTGTCTTAGTATCTTGCTTATGCGACGTAAGAAAAAAGGTGTCATATTCATAATGAACTGGCAACTGGAAATGCGTGAGGAAAGTCATGTCTAAAGAGTTGAAGTCATGGTAAGTACTTCGAGGAAGCTCGATGTACCACTTGGCTGCAGCACTTGTGAGGGTTCGTTGGAAAAGAGGGAGATGAATAGAATCATCAACGTAAGAATTTGAAGAACACCAGAGGTCATATGTCATCACATGGGCTTGAGGATATTCTTTCACTTTTCCATCAAACTTAGGACAATCGCTTGAGATCTTGGACAGAACCGAAGGCAAGTATGGTGAATGAAGAATTGGATAATTCATGAGTCGAGACACATCTGGCAACTCTAGTGTCACCAAGAATGACAATTGAGTATTGAAAGGAATTGGAGGTTGATAAGCAGGTCGAACCGGAGGAGCACGACCCTCCTAGTAAGGGTTTTTCCCCCATAGTGGAGGGTTTTGGTCATATGGCATTTGATTCTTCCCCCACTATAGGTTAACTTGGCCATAGGGAGGATTTTGACCTTGAATACCTTGGAAATGTCTAGCCATAGGTTGTTGATAAGCAAAATACGGGTTAAGAGGCTCTTGAGCTTGTTGACTTGGACATATGGATATTGCACCTGTTGTCCCTGAACATATGGGTTTTGAACATGTTGCCCCTGAACAAGAGGATTTTGGACCTATTGTCCTTGAAAATAAGGATTGTGCACTTGCTACCTTTGGACATAGGGATTATGGACCTGCTACCCTTGGAAAAATGGATTATGTACCTGTTGCCCCAGGACATTAGGATTTGGGGCCTACTGCTCTAGGACTTGACTATGGCCTTATCCTTTCAAGATTTGACCCTATTGATATGTATATAAGGGTTGTTGTTGCCCAGGTTGGCTCTGTTGCTGCAAGGATTGACCTTGCAACTGCAAAAGTTGTCCCTGCAACTGTAGAGGTTGGCCTTGCGAAGACATGGGCAAGGAGGTTTGTGGAGCATACTCCTTCTACTACTTTATTGTTTGCGGCAACTGTTACAAGGGCTTCCCCTATGGTTGTTGTAGTTGTCCTTGCTGTGGTATCTGTTAGGATATTCCGACACATAGGAATAGTTAAGTTCAACTTGGTCTAGTATAGAGTTAGGTTAGCGTTAGGTAAAGTGTGTTTCTTTACCGTTGTACATTTTGTAACTTACAATCCGACGGTCACGATATGTAGTGATCCGACGGGTCATTCTCTCCTCGGTATTAC
>APFE030160507.1:20174-41111 GCA_000404065.3 Pinus taeda
GTGGCTTGACACCCGATTGGTCCATGAATTCTATTTAAAGCGCATGGAGGGTCATTTGTAGGTTAACCGTGCATGAGAGAAGCTTATGTAAATTTTCATTCTTTTATTAATAAATTGCCTGTAGTAGCCACGTTGGCGCAGGCCGTGGACTGTTTCCCTCTCTGAGGGTTTAACCACGTCAAAATACTGGTGTATTGATCTGTGATCTGTTTGTGAGCGGTGTCCTTTTGGTGTTCTGTCTGAGGAACTTACCCTGTAAATTCCTACAGTATCATCTACCCATGTTGTTGCACAGACGGTCCTTGCTGCAACAAAGGTTGCCCTTGTTGCTGTAGAGGTTGTCCTTGCTATTGCAAAGGTCCTTGAATAATTCCTTGGAAATTTCTGAAACATATCTAGCCATAGCCACCATGAAAAGTGGATGGGCTAGGCTAAACATACTACCCAGACTGAAGGACATAAGGCAGATTGACCATTCCTTGAGAACCATATGGAATGTAAGGAAGCCGGCACCAAATCTGAGCCTCGTAAGGCTGCTGACATTGGAAATTTCTTGACCCAGATGGACCAACGAGATTTTGGACCTGTTGGTACTGAACATTGCTTGATCGAGCAGGATCAGTAGAGTTTTAGATAGCACAAGAAGAAGGTTGGTTCATTCCAACCATGTGAGCCTATGATCTACTCACATTAGTGGTGATTAACATGATAGGAACACTTAGATTTTAGCCCCCAAGCAGTGGCACAACTTATCCACTTACTAGAGGGATTGAAGAACTGATAATAACACTCTTCGAGATTATAGGTTGAACCAGATGGGTGACTGGGACGGACGAGACAAGAGGGTTCAGAATGGTGGGTTGCACCGGGACTGAGGTAACGACCTGTTGGGAGGTTAGGTTTGCAATGAACGGAGTTGTAGTAGGCATGGCGCCAGATGCCTAGATAGGGTTGTGATAAAGTGATGAGGCACTAGGTGTACCTGACACCAATTGTGCTAAGGTTGCATAATTAGGTGGCAAATCCCGATACATATTGATGGGAATGCTCCCTGTATAGGGGAAACCTTCAGGAGGAAATTGATGTTCTTCCTCTTCGACAGATTGTGGAGAAGAAACTTTTTATTGATTCGGAGAGGTAACTGGAGCATCGTCTTTGGGTTCCATAGCTGGGAACAAACGACGACGAACGATCGAAGATGTACAAGGGGATAATTCCAAAGGAACACCGGTCTGATCGTACAAACTATACAGACGCTGTGGTGATATCACAACAGGGTCAAGCAAAGGATTCAAAGGATATATAACCATTCCAAGATGATCATTAGTGGTCAACGAGATTTTAGGAGTCTCGATTGGATTGTCCAAAGATTTCGGTCCAATATCAGTAGGTGACTCAGTATTTGAAGTAGGTAGAGGATGAGATGACAAAGGTTTAATGCTCAGAATGAGTCTAAGTTCAATACCTTGGTTCTCGAGTGACTCTGGTAATTCAGGAAAAGGCTCCTTAGACAATCTTTTAGACGGAGGGGAGGAAAAGGAACTAGGTGAACTGGATGTTTCAACCATAATGACCTTGTCTTATTTAATAGGGAAAGGGAGATAAATTTCAAGGCTTTAAAATAAACTTTAGGGAAAAATCACAATTTGGTCTAGAAAAGAAAAACAAGATGTTATAAGATCATGGGAAATCAATTTCTTAGGACGCATAAATAAACTGGTGCTCTTTAATGTTTTAAGAGTCGAGAAAGAAACAAAGATGATTGTATCACTTTCGATTGGAAACAAGCTCGAAAGGACAAGCGCTCGAATGATCTTTTAATTTTAATGAGTCAAAAATATCAAATGACTACTCTGGATGATCTAGTTAAAAATGATTACTAGGCAACCATGAAATACATAATATGTCCCAGCAAACTGAGAAGTATGGGCAGGTGATCTCTCTAAATGTTCTATTTGGTGTATCACGTTTCCACGGTGGTAGACTCGGCTTCATATGTATAAAGGATTGCATCCTAGATGGGTCTCCCTTTATATACTCGACAGTAAAGTGAGCACAAGTCCATACTAGCATTTTCTAGTACCGAACCTAACGACAACTACTTGGTTTAAAGACGCTTGAACCCGTCTCTAGCCTAGACCTTCTAGATGTGATCGTTAGGTTTAAAATGTGCCTTAAGTTAATTGTGTTCATTTTAAATTTTATCTTGAATTATGTATCGGTTTTCAAGCCTTCGCGATGTGACTCGAAAAATCCCTAAATGTAGCTAAATGAGACAAGACCCTTTCAATTTGATGAATTATCCTACACTATAGAGGGTAGAAAACACAATCAAATGCAAACAACCAAGCAACCAAAAGAAAAATGATTTTTCACTACTTCACATTTTGAGAAAATAAACTAATGAAAAATACATTCCAATTCCTAATTTCCTAACAAGTACACTTGAATAGTCCTTTCAAAAGCAAAGAGAATTATTTTTCTTTTCAAATGCTAATGCAATCTTAGTCTTCAATGATGCTAGCTACTGTAACATATTGATGCAGTAAACTAGAATTTTGTACTTCTCATGAAATGACAAAATGAATTTCTCATAAAACACTTCAATGAAAAAGTTTTGAGACAATCAATTCTCAAGCAAATGAAAAACACAAAAAGAGAATGTCTTTCAAACTAGTGACACAACAACTTTACCAAAAAGAAGACAAGCAAAGTGATTTATGCCAGAAAAGAGATGTTTAGACAAGCAAACGAAACTCTTCAAACTTGTGTAATGGAGGTCAAAGCCATAGAAGGACCATAAACGAAATGCAAGGAGTAAATGCACCAACAACTTGACTCACTCAGTTGACAATCAGTTGAATGGATGACAACCTAGATGCCCTAGTGCCACTAACCATCCAATGACCCAAGAAGTCAAGCAAAAAGATGGCAACTCAACAAGAAAATAAACCAAATGAAAAGCAGCTTTCTATCCAGGGAGAAGACGGTCTAAACAACTTATAGGATAAAAATCATGAGAGAAAAACGCACTGGCCAAGATCTAGGGTGAACCCTAATCTTCACTTACAGGCATCAGAATGACTTCTTAACTGAAAACAAGTGCCAGAAGGGGGTCGACGTGACTATTTCTCATCATATCGCATTGATTGGCATGATTGTTAGCGAAATAAGCATGTTGAGTGAGGATGTAAAGAAAAAAATATAAATTTTCAAGAGTTGGGACCAGACTTGCTACTATGAATTTCAAACCCATTCTGGTAAGCAAAGAAAACTAGACATAACTAAAGGGAAATGGTGAAACTATAAAAGTTCACACAAAACCATGAAATTCCAAGAAAACAAACAGAAGGATTGGCTTCCCAGTGGAGTCGCCAATTTGTGATGAAGTAAAATTCTAAGTGCGGATATAAACAATTCCTCTATCCCAATAGAGGGACTAGCCACAACCGAGACATTCTATGGAAGGTTTCCTTAGGTTAGAACCAATTAAGAGGGCCTACTTAATATGCTTATCTTGTATGGTGATGCCCTTGATTTCACATTCCAAATATCTCCAGTTTCCTTCTTCGAACACCTAAAACAAGTAAACAACAACAAACAACAGCTGTGATAATAGACAAATTGTAATTCAACCTACTTAACTAGTCAAGAAGAATTAAGCCATAAACATGTGAGATGACACATTATCTACGAAATCAATCAATAGTTGCATATATATTAAATCAAGAAGAGATTACAACCATTGCCTTGATGTTTATGTTCTCCTCCAACCAAACCAGGTTCCCATACACTTCCATTAGCATTCCATGATGGTCTCAACAATGATAGTTTTAAGGCTCATTCCTTTAGTCTTCACACTAAACCAAATTCACACTTCTCCCTCACACACAACTAGAGAGCTACAATAATCAATAGCTTATTGTTTACTCCAAGCTTAATTAGCACTAGGACACCAACATTAACACTAGCTTGTGCTTGGGAAAAATGGAGGTTTATATAGCATGAATGGATGGGAGATGATTCCTCTTCTCATGGGAGAAGGTCTTATCTCTTGAGGTAGTTCCATCCTTATAAGGGAAAGGAGCCCAAATAGACATCCTCAACTCCATCTAGCTCTACCATTTACCAGACTCCAATTATGAAGCTTCGACTCCTTATTTAAAAAACTTTCCAAAAGAGGATCGACGTGACTGTAACAAAGCTCAGTTGCTCCAGTCAGCGCTAGGGACAATGTTAATCCTTGCATATCGGCGTGAGGAGAACAAGGATCATTAGTGTCGATCTTATAAACTGGGAAAAACAAAAGATTTTTGGGAAATGATGCAAAAGGGAATTGTTCTTCTCATGAAGAGGGACACAATGGGAGTCTCTTCATGAAGGGGAAGCATGTAGGGTTCATTGTAGAATTCCTCTAAGATCATGGAATAGGGAGTACAGGGACAGTGACAAAATGTTATGTAACAACTCCTACACTTAAAATATTTCTGATTGAAGTCATTTTAACAACAGGAGAAAATATCTCATCAGATTCTATACCCTTTTTATGTGCAAACCCCTTCACCACAAGTCTAACTTTATACCTTTTTCTACTTCTTCCTTCAACCTATAAACCAATTTATTTTGCATTGCTATTTTACCTGTAGGCAACCTGACGAAGTCCCAAGTCTGGTTATGTACTAAGGAGTCCATATTTTCTTTCATGGCTTGCTCCCACTTCTTCATGGTTTCTACCTACACTATTTCTTCATAACATTCTAGTTCACTAGAATCAATCAACAATACATAATATAATGAAGGAGAGTATCGTTCAGGAGGTCTACTTATCATGGTAGATCTTCTAACACCATTTTCAAGCATTTAAGTTGCTTGTTGTTGTTGTGGTTTTTGTTGTTGTTCTGGCTATTGATAATTATTATTTTCAAGCACCTTCGCTTTTTCTATGATCTAATCAAGAACTATGTATCCTATATTTTCTTTTTCCTATTTCTTTTCTTGTAGTTGATCCTTATACAAAACCTTTTTATTGAATATGACATCTCTTCTCCTAACGATTTGTGTTTTTCATAATCATAAAAGAGATAATGAAAACCATTAACACCATATTTAATCAAGGTACATTTCTTTGATTTTGCCTCAAGCCTTGTTCTATTTTCTTTATTAATTTCGACAAAGGCCTCGCAACAAAAAGTCTTTAAAAATGAGTAGTTTATCTTTTTACTTGTCCATGCCTCCTCTTGAATACCACCATCCAAGGAACTTGAAGGCCCTCTTTTTATTTGATAAACAACATTTTCTACAACATCTTCCCAAAACTGTAAAGGAAATCCTGCATGCAATCTCGTGCACCTTGCACGCTCCATGATTTTCCTATTCATCCTTTCTGACGCATCATTTTCTTGGGGTGTTCCTAGAACTGTCTTCTCTCTGCGAATTCCATTCTTTGAACAATACCTATCAAACTATTTGCTGCAATATTCACCTCCATTGTCTTATTTGAGACACTTCAACCTTTTTCCTCTCTCATTTTCAACCAAAGCTTTCCATTTCTTGAAAGTATCAAATACATAAGATTTATTTTGAATACAATAAATCTAGGTCTTTCTAGTTGCATCATTAATAAAAGTAACATAATATCAAGAGCCACCAAGAGTTGATACCTGAGCAGGTCCCTATACATTTGTATGCACAAGATCTAATTTTTCGCTCTTCGTTTCTTTCCCAACTCTGAGGAATATGACTCTCTTCTATTTTCCATAAACACAATTCTCACATAATTTTAAATCAGCATGCTTCAAACCTGGCAACAAATTTTTTGAGTGAAGAATCTACATCCCCTTCTCACTCATGTGCCCAATCCTATGATGCCACAATGTCATATATGCTCCTGTAGAGGTTAAAGCATTAACATAATTAGAAATACCATTG
Organism: Pinus taeda; assembly: GCA_000404065.3. Lineage (NCBI taxonomy): Eukaryota > Viridiplantae > Streptophyta > Pinopsida > Pinales > Pinaceae > Pinus > Pinus taeda. The sequence goes on from APFE030160507.1 coordinate 26,103, forward strand.
CATAAATATAATGTACCAACCTTTCCTCCTTTTGCTATTACCAAGGATCCTTTAGTGAGCTTCCAAGTTTTATCTATAAAATTAGTTACATAGCCTTCGCCTCCCAACTGCCCTATTGAAATTAGATTTTTCTTTAGATTTGGAACATGCATTACCTCCTTCAATACCCAATGATTTCCATTCTATTGTTTTATGAAAATTGTACCCATTCCAATGATTTTACAAGGTTCATCATCACCTAGTCGAACCTATCCAAAATCTCCTTGAACATAATCATGAAAACGTTTCCTATCAAGTGTGGCATGGAATGAGGCCCTGAATCTACTATCCAGGCATTAATAATATTTTCTAAAGAAAGAATCAAAGAGTCTTGTAACACATCACCTGTCACATTCACTTAATGATTGTTTTCTTGTTGCGTGTCTCCTTCTTTTCCCTTCCGAAACTTGCAGTCTTCTTCAGGTATCCTTTCTTCCCACATTTCCAACACACTATCCCCGATCTGGACTTGGATCTGCCTTTCCTTGACTTATGGCGATATCTTGGGCTCTTTCCTGTTTCCATTTTTCTTCCCCTTGTCTCTGCAGTCAAAGCATTACCTTATGTCTCACTGGAGCTTTTCCGTCGCATTTCCTCATTAAGGATTGCATCGACAACATCATCAAACTTTAAAGTACTAGATCAAGACATAGAGTCACTAATGGTCATAACTAAACCATTCCAACTTTCTCGAAATGAGCATAGAAATAACAGAGCCATAAATTAATCATCAAAAGTTACCCCTACATAACTTAACTGACTGGTAGCTGTATTAAAATCATTTAAATGCTCAGCAATACATCCACCTTCTGACATTTTCATATGAAATAAATGCTTCATAAGGAGTACCTTATTTGAGGTTGAGAGTTTTTCATATAGTTTGGTCAATGCCTTCATTAAACCCTATGTTGTCATTTCTTTTGAAATATTAAAGGCTACCAATGCGGCTAGGCACAGTCGTATTGTTCCAAGTGTCTTTCTATCGAGAATATCCCATTATGTATCTGTCATACTCATCGACTTCTCTGTCTTTCTGCTCAATGGTAGGTACAGATATTTCTGGTACAAATAATCTTCCATCCGCATCTCCCACAGCTAGTAGTTTTGGTTGTTAAATTTTTCAACCCTAAACCTACTATCTTTCGCCATTACTCCCACTCGAACCAATAACCCTTGTCTCTTACGAGTTTATCAGCCAAATAGACCTTCGGCTTTGATACCAGTTGTTAGTAAATTATATATTACAAAGCAATGGAACACATATATTGCAGAAATATAAACATAGAAAACGCATAACAAGAGAGACACAGATATACGTGGTTCACCCTATTTGGGCTATGTCCATGGGAAATAGCCAGGCCTTCCTTTTATATTATCCAACAAAATGAAGAGATACAACCTACAGCAGATCTGTTGTAATTCCCTCTTCGCTCTCACACAATCTCCTCTCTCTTTCTCACTTAGAACACAGATCTACATAGATGCAATCCAATTCCCTCATATATAGTGAAGGGTTGAATTCTAGGGAAAAAACCCTTAAATTAAATATAACTTCTACCATGATATATCCACTTAATGAATGGCCCAGATTGACTATGAAATTACAACATTTTACAAGGCAATCTTAAATCTATTTTTAGCTTCGGGGGCGCAACCCTTGATCCCCCACCAGGGGGGGCTCCTAAAGATCGTTGCTCGCCCCCCCGGACCCCCCTTGCAGTGCAAATATTACTTGCGACGTTGCCGCCACATTACGAAATAGGGTCCAATGTGGTGATACCTCTCAATAAAGAAGATAATCAGGCTCACACCCAACATGACTTGTTAGTGTAAGTCCCTTATAACCAGTTCTTCGATTTTATTCTTCTTTGGTGATCCTTCTTGGTGCAGGAGCATTCGAGCACCCTACATTAAAATTGGAATCTAAATATATGAAAGGGGAAAACGTGGAAAACCACTATAAAGTGGGGCAATTCTATTTAAAACAAAGCTAAATTTATGGAATTGATAAGTCCCTAGAAGGCTTGATTAAATGTAATTATCTGCCATGTATGCGTATAGAGAGATTTAGGGGTTTGATTGAATGATTTTAGGAGAAGATCATGGATCTAGAATGATCCATGATTATGTTTTTATTTCTATAAATTGTGTAACTACGTGTTGTGATGAGGGAGAGATAGGATATAATGTAGCTGTAGGGGAATTTTTTATTAAGGCTGAGATGCCTTAGACTATAACCTTGTTCTGTATATAATTGAAATATTGTGTGTTGTCTAGATTTTGTGTCTTTGTATATTGTTTACCTATAGTTTAGATGTATGCGTTGAAAGAGTCAAATTCCATGTTTAGGTTTTTAATCGACCATTGATCACTATAAGGATCGATGGCGATGCAATGATAACACGATATCATAGAGTGAGTGTCATATGGAGTAATGTGAGCTCCTTAGATAAAGTAAGGCAGATCTGTGTTATAATTTGAATTAAATGTAATTCCACAACAAGCAATGAGAGGTTCATTGGATTGAGAATAGATCAACGGATGAGAAGAGTTTCAATCAAATCTAGAGTTGATTGAGTAACACAGCAACATCGTCAAATCGTTTAGATCAGCGGATAATATTGGTGGAACATGAGAAACCTTATAAGTTCGTGCAGAAACCCCGGAGTAGGTATAGATTGTTCAATGAATAGATCCATAGATCTAACGGTTATCGCATGGTAATGAGTAATGAGGTTTAATTCTAAAAGCAAACCTGAGAAATCATTTAAAAAGAGTTTAAAATTTGGAGGTGATCAGACTGTCCATTGACAGGTGATCTTATGCATATTGTGTGCAAACAATCATTGTCGATAATTCGAAAAATGGATACAATGAGGGTTTATGCAACAAGGTTAAGACCTCACTAAGTTATGGTCATCCAGTCTGTTCGTTGGGTGTCTGATCGGACAATAATCACGCTTGAATGTGCACATGGGTTAACGCACCAAGTGGACCCAATGTGTTATCAACGTAGGTTTATTTCCTTTTGAGTTTCGGGTCTTGAACATTAAGGTGGGTTTTACATATTCATTTGGGCATATCAACCCCAACTTACAAGTCGATGTTATTAGAGTTCATCAACCCCTAATATAGTTGTTACATGCCCTAAAGAGGTTAGTCATCAGAATGTCTTACTCCCAAAGAAGTTCCATCACAGAAAACATCCAAAAACTACCCCTAAGGAGATCAGCGCAGGAAACCTTCTATCAGGCTACAATGCATTGTAGGAGCTACACTGAATGAGTGCTATGCATTGCACTTAGTCCCTCTTTAGCCTGCGATGAGTGAATTTTGGAAAATTTCCGTGAGGGTTTGAAGATTCCTTATCCATTGGAAGCCTCTAGAAGTTTCTCAAGTGCCACCTACACCTCTGAGTTCACCCTTGGATGACAAAAGGAATTAGGAAACATCAACCTCCTATCCCCTCTTTCATGGAACTAATTTCTAAAAATAGAAAGGCATTCATCATCGTCATTGATGACCCAACCTCCTTCACTCATCTATAAATAGATCACTCATCTAAGAGATCTGGGCTGAAAAATATTGAGTTGCAAGGAGATGCTGGTGGTATGAGATTAAGATTGAGTGAAAGTATTGTGATATTGTTGGAATGTCTTTCTTTTCATGAGGTGAGGAAGGATAGAATTGGAAGGATGACGCTGGATCAAACTTGCATTGGTTGTAATCTTTCCTCTTATTAATAAAGTTTTCGAGATTTTTCCCTTATGCTTGTGTTTATGTTAAATGCATTCATATGTATATCATGATTTCGATTTTTTACTATTTATGAACAATAGATCACTATGCTTTGATGGGTTTTTGTTCTTGTAAGTTGTGCAGGTACTTCTCAAGTGATTTAAGTACAAGAAGGAGCAACGAAATCAGTCAAGGGAAATAAGGAACAAGCAGAAGTTACAAGTAGGTTCTCTGTCCCTTATTTTATCTGTTGTTTATAGGAAAAATTAAGATTGCTTTGACTGTTGTTTCTAGATCAGCTACTAGATCTAGAAGATTAGGCATTTGCAGAAACACTAAATATTCTCGAAATAGTGGGACTGGCATTCATTAGTCGGGTTTTGTTGTACTGCGTTGTTTGTTGGCCGACCGGTGATTGGATGGGTTTTGTGTAAAGTCCACCAATTCAAAGGATTTTGATATATACGTGGGCCAATAACCCATAGTTCCACATGCTAACTTTGTAAAGATGGAGCTTTGCTGCCTAAAATCGGCTTAGTTTTCATCATTTTGGTATCAGAGTCGAGAAAATATTTCCTACGAAAAGGAGTTTGGGCAAAAGGAGGAGGTATAGTTATATTGAATGTTGGAGATCTTATGGTCTTTATATTGTCGTGCAGGTAATGGTAGAAGAAGTTGATATGATTGCAACAACCTAGAGCATGGAGTGCTCATATGGTTCCAAAGAAGAGAGAACCAGAGATATGCCAAAAGATTGAGCTCAAAGGAGAGAAGCTTGGTGAGGCATGTGTAGTAGCGAGGACTTGTTACTGCAAAGGTTTTTTTGCATCTCACAGGAAGATCATAAAGGCAATTCCACAGAGGATGTGGGTAGAATTGCTAAGGGATGAAGGAGAAGCATATGACTAGGAGGTCATAAATTTTTATACCTCGAGAGTCTGATGCAGGAGCATCTGAGCACCCTTCATTAAAATTGAAATCCAAAGTTTTGAAAAGGGAAAATGTGGAAAACCATTGTTAGGGCAATTCTATTTAAAACAGAGCTAAATTGATGGAATTGATAAGTCTCTAGAAGGCTTGGTTAAATGTAATTATGTGCCATGTATGCATATAGAGGGATTTACAGGTTTGATTGAACGATTTTAGGAGAAGATCATGGATCTAGGATGATCCAAGATTCTATAGTTATTTCTATAAATTGTGTAACTGCGTGGTTTAATGAGGGAGAGATAGGATACAATGTAGTTGCAGGGGAATTTTCGATTAAGGCTGAGATGCCTTAGACTATAATCTTGTTCTCTATAATTGTAATATTGTGTGTTGTCTAGATTTTGTGTCTCTGTATATTGTTTACCTATAGTTTAGATGTATGCATTGAAAGAGTTAAACTATGTGTTCAGGTTTATTGATCGGTCATCGATCATTATAAGGATCGATGGCGATCCAATGATAATACAATATCATAGAGTGAGTGTTGTATGGGGTAATGTGAGTGCGTTAGATAAAGTAAGCTGATTTTTTTTATAATGTGAATTAAACGTAATTCCAAAATAAGCAATGAGAGGGTCATTGGATTGAGAATAGATCAATAGATGAGAAGAGTTTCAATTGAAATTGGAGTTGATTGAGTAACACAGCAGCATTGTCGAATCATCTAGATCGACGGATAATATTGGTGGAACATGAGAAACCTGACAAGTTCGTGGAGAAACCCTAGAGTAGATTTGGATCATTCGATCAACAGATCCATAGATCTAATGGTTATCGCGTGATAATGAGCACTGAGGTTTAATTCTAAAATCGGACCTGAGAAATCATTAAAACTAGTTTAAAGTCTGGAGGTGATCGGACTGGTCGTTGAAAGGTGATCCGATGCATATTGCCTGCAAAAAAATGTGGCTGATAATTCAAAAAATAGAGACAATGAGGGTTTATACAACAAGGCTAAGACCTCGTTGAGTTTCGGTCACCCAAACCATTCGTTGGGTGTATGATCAGATAGTAATCGTGCTCAAATGTGCGCATGGGTTGACACGCCGATCAGACCAGATGTGTTATCAATGCAAGTTTATTTCCTTTTGAGTTACGGGTCTTAAACGTTAAGGTGGGACCAACGTTCGTTGGTCAGGTTTTTTTGTATTATGTGGTTTGTTGACCGACCGGTGATTGGATGGGTTTTTTGTAAAATCCACCAATTCAAAGGCTTTCGATATATACATGGGCCCATAACCCATAGGTCCATGTGCTAACTTTATAAAGATGTAGCTTTGCTACCTAAAAGTGGATTAGCTCTCATCACTTCTTCAACAACATTAGCTTGATCTCTATTCCTTTTTTTATTCTTTAGATTGTCAGGATAGTCACTTTTATAGTAACTCATTTTATGACATTTCTAACATTCTATTTTGGGCATGTCTGCCTTCCTTCTTGGCCTTTTCTTGAAGTTTCATTTCTTGCGATAAGCGGATTATGCAATTGAAACTTTCTCTTATTCATTGTTGGTTACTAATGGGATTCTGATCCCTTCATAGCTGTGTGAATTCCATAATTGTTCAAATGAAGGATTTTCTTTCCATTTGTTGAGTCCTGAAGCAAAATAACTCTAAGTAGGTGGCAATCCAAATAATGCAGTAACCACTAGCTCTTTTTCTGGTACAACCTCATGTGTGGCTTGAAGATCATTTGTAATTCTAGATATCCTTACAAAGAAGGAAGCCACAATGTCATCCTTGGTCATTTTTGTAGTCCTTATTTCATTCTTAAGACTTGCTACTTGATCGATGTTCTTGATAGTGAATAGTTTTGATAAGGCTTCATACATTTCTTAAGCATGGTCTATGACAAGATTTTCATTTATACCATCTACCATAAGTGTCATCGCCAATATTTATGATTCTATAAACTTTACTTTATCTGCATCACTAGATCCTTTGGTATGTTTCTTCACTTTTACACTGACCAAATCTAACGCTTTGTTCTTTTCAAGAATGAGATCAATTCTCTTTTTCCATGACCTATAAATTGATTCCCCTTCTAATTTTTTCTCTCCTTTTATTGCATTATACATTGTCCTTGAAGGTAGTAATATTCTTCCCTTATAATATCTCCTTATATGATCCCTTGCTCAACCTTTTGATATTTCTTAAACTCCTTTCAGTAGATCCTCAAGGAGTTGTCTTTAGTGTGACTTTTTTGAATTTTTGGTGCCATAATCTGGCGGAAAAATTTGTGGTGAAATATCAATTTGTGTTATTTAAACTAGTTTTTTTACTATATATGTGGGTTTAACACCCTGAAAAAACCCTATGGCACTTCTATTGTGTAGAGTTTACCCATCAAACTTGTGATTTCAATGAATTCCTGCTAATTTTAGAGAAATTAGACTGGAAAAAGCCACCAGAAAAGCTTCCAAAAAGTCACACTAAAGACAACTCGGATCCTCAAACTTCCTTTTTCCTTCTTCACCTTAGCTCTGATACCATGTTATAAAATCATAAAGGTAGAAATATTCTCCTTATATAGATAATTACTTGTGACTTTCTTATATTTATGTTATTTTTTTTATCTTTTAATTCATCAAGCAATTACCAAAACAATATCACATACACCATATATAGGAAAACAACTAGGGAAAGGCCCCTATTTAGGGGAAAACCCAATAAACAATTATTCCTTAAATATTTTCACAATATAATCCAATTCTCTTGACCTAGGCACATAATTCCTCATCACCAAGCCATCCCTTTCCTCCTTCAGCACATGATAACCCTCCAACAACAACTTTGACTTCGCAGCAAATGGTGACAACAACAACTTTTCCTTGGCAATAAATAATTCAATCTTCCTAGATACTTCACTTATTTGAGAGATAGATGGCCCAAAACTTTGTTTTTGATGTCTTCTTCCTTTTTCTAAAATTTTGTACCCTTTTCTAGCTCATTTTCCAACTTCTCACTTGTTAGCTTCATTGGCTTAGAGATCGAACTTGTATGTGAGAGAGTGAATGCTCCAAATGAGTTCAAATTGCTTGTATATATAGGCTTCTGGCGAGGTTGAATTACCCAGATTGTGGTTGAATTGGTGTGGAGGTGACAAATAGCTCATTTGACTCAATATTAAATTTTTTTAAATGGATAATGATGCTAATGAGGCAAAATAAATTCTAGAAGTCCTAAATGGAGACTTTCACCTAAAACATGATGACCAAGCATGAAACCCATGCTTTAATAAGTCAAAATAATAAGAATAAAATTGTTTTTCATAAGTAAATTTCATTATGACTCAATTACAATTATGAACACCAGACCTAGTTACATTCTTCAACACCAAGGTTTATGGTGAAGGCCCCTCATACCTTCAAGGGGGGAGGAATTTTGATTCCACCGCCATATGGAAACGAGATTTTACCCATAGAATTTCCAGTGGGGATTTCAATGGTTTCCAATGCAACTTCACCCACAACTTTGAGAACTTGTGCAAATCAAGGTCATGTGTGATGAGCCATAAGTAAGAGAAGGGTTCCGAGGGGAATGAACTCTTTCCAAAGAACTCTAGAACACTCTGTTCAGAGTCTACTACACATCACTTGTTGGGGATGCAGGGGACCTCATTGCTAGCATGACCATCCTGATTTACAAATTGGTAACAAATGTAGAGAAGGAAAATCACTAATGGGGAGAGCAAGAATCCACCATCAGATATATGCAACAACCGATAACCAACAAGTTGAACAGCAATATTCTGTGGTAAAAACCCCGGGTATGATAAACCATGTAAAATTTAAAATTTATTTGATTTTGGTGCTACATATAGTTTCATTTCACCAGTTTCATTAAAAAATGTGGGTTGGAAGCCTATGAGTACAATGACTTTAAACAAGTCGAAATGGATTTTGGGATAAAAAAAAAGAAGTAAGATCTAGTGTTCCCAATTTCATGTGAACCTCAGGGTGTGTACAACTAAGTTGAAGGCATACGTCACAACACTGGGGATATACGATGCAATCAATGGAATGCAGTGGATAGAAGCTCATCAAGCTTTGGTAGACTGTTTCAAAAAGAAGGTGATTTTTTTAGATGATGAAGGTAAGTCAATTGACATTTGTGATATCAAGAGAGGAATGTCCCTATGATTCATCTCCATGGTGAAGGTAAAATTATGACTCCGGAAAGATTGCAAAATATATGTGAGTGAGGTTGTAAGTGACAAGAAAGGACCCTTCGTAGATCAACACCCAGTTTTTTCACAATTCAAGGATGCTTTCCTTAAGGAATTTCCTGGATTACCTCCTGTGAGAGAGATTGATTTCACAATCTACCTGAAACTCGGTGCAAAACCAATATCCAAGGCACCCTACAGGATGACATCTCCAGAACTTGGTGAGTTATAGATGAAATTAAAAGAGCTTTTAGACTTGAGATTTATTAGGCGTAGTATTTCACCTTGCGGTGCACCAATGATTTTTCTCAAGAAGAAGGATGGTTCCTTAAGGTTATGCATAGATTATAGGGACTTGAATCATGCCACAATAAACAATAGGTACCCAATACCTAGAATAAATGACCTATTTGACCAAATGAAGGGAGCAACAGTTTTATCAAAGATTGATCTATTGTTTGGATACCACCAATTAAGGATTAAGGAAGGTTACATCTAAAAAAATGCATTTCAGACTTGGTTTTGGAACTACGAGTTTTTAGTTGTACCATTTAGTTTGACCAATGCACCAATATTGTTCATGAGTCTCATGAATGGTGTGTTTAGGAAGTATTTGGACCAATTTGTGTAAGTATTTCCCGATCATGTTATTGTGTATTCCAAGAATGAAAACAAAGCATAAAGAGAACCTAAGGGATTTATTGACCTACTTAAGAGAAAATCTATTGTAAAAAATGTTCCTTCTTTCAGAAGAAAATTCATTATATTGGGCACATCATTTTAGGAGAACGGATTTCAATTGATGTGGAAAAGGTAAAGGCCATAATGGATTCGTTAGTACCAAAAAATGCTCATGAAGTTCATATTTTCATGGGGCTAGTAGGTTATTATCATAGGTTCATGGAAGGGATTTTAAATATTGCAAAACCCATCACCACATTGTAGCGAAAGGTGTTTACATATGAATGGACATGAATGTGACACTGCATTCACCAAACTAAAAAGGTTACTAAGTAGTGCACCAATACTACGAATGTCGGACATGGAAAAATAATTCAATCTCTAAACTGATGCTTCAAAATAGGATTGGGAGTAGTGTTGATGCAAGAAGGTAGAGTAATAACTTATGCATCTAGAAAGTTGAAGAAACATTAATAGTTGTATGCTACCCATGACTTAGAGTTAGCATAATTTATTCTAGCTTTAAAATTATGGATACACTACCTCATCGGGAGAATATTTTAGTTAAGAACTAATCATAAGATCTTAAAGCACCTCTTCACTTAGAGAGATTTGAATATTAGGCAGAGGTGGTGGAGTGAATTCTTGAGTGACTACGATTTTGGGATCTCATACATTAAGGGAAAAGAGAATGTTTTGGGAAATACACTCAGCAGGAGGCCACAAACCTTCTCCCTAGTACCCTTGAGGGTCAATTTGAGGGAACGTTTGTTGGAGAAAATCTTGGAAGATAGTTTTTATCTAAAGGTTATATCAACACTCGGAGTGGGAAGAAAATAGAACTAAAGTTTAAGGGTTATGTACTTGAACCAGATGGACTATTGAGATTTCAATGGAGAATGTACATCCTTAAGGAATGGGGTATAAGCAGAACCATCCTTGAAGAGTCACATAGAGCGCTCTATTGTGTACATCCTAGAGTGAAGAATATGTATGAAGACATGAAGAAACTCTTCTTTTGGACAGACATGAAACATGACATAGTCCAATTTGTTGCTAAATGTCTTGAATGTCAATGAGTGAAGGTTGATCATCATCCTCTAGCAGGACTTATACAACCACATGACATCCCTATGTTTAAATGGGAGGTCATTTATATGGATTTTTTTGTGGATTTTCTTCTCACTTCATATACGCACAATGCTATGTTGGTCGTAGTTTATAAATTGACAAAAAGTGCCCATTTCATCCTAATGAGATACACTTATGATGTTACTAATGTGGCACAATTTTGTATAAGTGAAGTTATTCGACTACATGGGTTACTCACAAAGATCATTTTTTATAGAGACTCTCGATTTACATATAGGTTTTGGACAAGTTTGTCGTCAGCATGGCGGACCCACTTGAACCTAGGCACTACATATCATTGAGAAATAAACGAGTAGACTGAAAGAGTAAATCATCTTATGTAAGACATGCTTAGAATGTATGTCATGGATAATCATACTTAGTGGGAAAGGTACTTACCACTGGTATATTTTTTGTATAATAATAGTCACCACAGTTCAATCGAGATGCCTCCTTATCAAGCTCTATGTGGTAAACCATCTAGGATGCCATTGAGTTGGGAAAAATTGGAGGACCGAGTAATAGTTGGTCCAAAATTGGTTCAAGAAATGGAGGAATGGGTAAGACAAATTCAACAAAGTTTAAAGGAAGCAAAATATAGAAATAAGATTTATGCCAATGCACATATGACAAACATAAGTTATGAAGTAGGAGACCAAGTTTTCATTTGTATCTGACCTAAAAAAAACACCATTCGTTTTGGGAAAGGGTTGAAGTTGTCATCTTGGTTTATAGGACCCCTTAGAATCAAGGAGAGGATTGGACAAATTTCTCATCATCTTGTAGTTCCACCCCATTTGCATAAAACGCATGATTTGTTTCATATATATATTCTATGACATTATGTTTCTGGCGAATCCCACAAACTAGACTGGATAGAATTGTAGGTTTGGGATGTGGGAACCAATTGGACTTTACATTTTAACAACTCAAATGTCACATGGTGAATCATATTAAGGTCCAATGGGACAAGTATAGCCTGGGATCTGCTACCTGGGATGATGCAGAGACTATACATCATGACTACCCCTAACTTTTTGAGCATCTGTGATGCCCATTTTGACATAGATAGCTACCTATGCTAAGGCTCTATTTGTAATTTCATGTTGTTTTATTTATGAATGCTATATAATATTAATGCATTTTAGTTGGAAAAATGAAACTATTTATATAAACCATTTGATGGATTAGGTATTGCTAATTAAAATATTTGATGTATGATTTACCTGATGTACAACTTGGTTATTATTTATCTAGTGTATGACTTATCAAAGTTATTCTTGTTTGATGTATGGCTTAAGGGGATATCATTTATTTAATGAATGGCTTATCAAAGTTATGATTTATCTAATATAATTTTTACTTCCAGTTTACTGTAAATTGACACATGGATACTAGACTTGATAACATGATGATTAAGGTTCATATATATATATATTATATATATATATATATATATTATATATATATTATATATATATATATATATATATATATATATATATATATATATATATTATATATATATATAATATATATATATATATATTATATATATTATTGCCATGAATCGAAACTAACCCATATATTGGAAAGAACCATATGATAACCAAGATATATGCCTCCGATTAGCGAATTTTGAGACATCCAATGAGGAATGCTATGATGTAAATTGTTCTAATACATTTTGTATCTACTTGATATGCATTATTATGACATGGGTAAAGTGTAAATGGTAGGTGAAAAGACTGCTTGACTAGATTATTCGATGACAAGTCTTCAACCAGTGTCATAGTGTGGTCCATATTAGGGTGTTGACCCTAGTTTTGAGTAGGAGTGGTGTCATTTCCCACCGTGTAACTTCCAAGATTAGAATCATGGGAGGACAGTGATAGACATGCTCCCCTAAATGTATGATTACGATTTCCAGTTGTATGCGGGGGAAGTTAGGTTGATATAGTTGATGCTTCCAGCATATTAGTTTTATCAGTGGTTATATCATATATCCAATCCCATAGTATATTGCATCAGACTATGGATAGGATGGGAGTGGAAGTAGGTTAGACATGATAGGAGGCTATATGTTAGTTGGAGACTCTTTATGGGAAGTGATCATTTATTGACTTACTTAATTTGACTACTACATATCTCTCTATTTTGTTATGCCTTATTGTCAAACATTTTTCAAACTCCTTGTGTCCTTTTCACTCTAACTTCGAGAGAAATTTTTCTGAAGGAGGGGTGTATGTAATGCCCTACTTGATCCTTTCATACTAATTTTGATTAGTGTTTAATTAAACTAAAAATATGGACTTACAATTATTAAGTAATATTTTTATATACCTATAGTTGTGAATCTATAAAAATAAATAAATAAAAAATTAGTGATATAAATTTTTATTATTTTTTATTATTTAACTACTAACCAATTCCCAAGGTGTATTCTCAAGTTTAGTCTTGGATAAGATATGGCATTCTCCAATTTATTTTTGAATTAAATATACATATTTCAATTCCTAAACTGCCTTCTCAAATTCACTTTTGGATAAAATATGGCCTTCTCCGGTTTATTTTTGAATTAAATATCAATATTTCAATTCTCAAGGTTCTCCAAGTTGTCTTTTCCAATTTAATTATGAATAAAATTTTAATATTTCCACTCGCAATGTATCTTATGAATTTTATTTTAGGATAAAATATGTAAAGGAATGTCAAGATCATTAAATTAAAAAGATGGGGGTATTCATGGCATTAATGGTAAATGGTTGAGGTGGATGAGAGGAAGAGACATAAAGTGAAGGAGGATGAGAGGAAAAGGGGGAGATCCTTGTTATTTATTTTGGCATTGGAGGAGGAATGCGGGGAAGGTGAAGGGAGAGAATCGAGAGAAAAATGAGATAATTCAAACTTGGATCTATTAGATAGTGTTATTTTTAACTTAGAAACACTATAGGTAGATGGACTTGGGATCGGAGGGCTAGGGAACCTATGGAGGTTCCCTGAGCTACGAAATCATTCCTTATTGACTAGGAGGTGAATTCAATTGGATATCCTAACAAGAACATCCCAAAAAAAGTCAAGAGCATCCTAACCAAGCCACTGGAATAAGTATTTTTCCAATTGTTGTTTTATTTATGTCAGTTATTACAAATGAATTTCTTACATTTTTAATATGTTGTAAATCAAAATTTACTTGTATGTTATTATCAAATAAGTGTTGAGTTAAAAAAATGTTATTTTTTTGTTATTATGATTAAATTAAATGATAAATTTGGTTTAGTTAGAAGACCTGAGATAGGTCCTCACACAAGAGTCCAGAGAAATCAAATCTCTCAAGGTGCAAGCCACTTTTTCTAGTGCAAAACATGAGAAAAGGTTTGCACCTCAAGAGATTTGATCACTCTCATATATTGATAGATCTGAAGTTAAGATAGATCTAGGGTGGTTCAATTTTTAATAATTAATTATTATAATTATTAATTCTATTATTTTATCTTTTTTTGTTTTAATGTAATGCTTAATTTTCATTAATATATCCATGGGTAAATGGGGGATATACATGGTTAAAATATTGTTACTCAATTTTTATGTGATTATTATTGAAATTTAAATATGGTTACAAAATTATTATTTTAGTTTATATGGTAAATGGATCTTAATGTATAGCTTACTATTTATATATTATATATTTTAATGTGGCAAAGTGTTTTCATATATTTCAAAACTAATTATAATTTTTTATGTTAGATTTAATTAAAAATTTGTTCTAAAAATAAATTCAAATAAAATTTTTGAATTGTGAAATGAGAGATGGTTTTTATGAGTCATGGTATTGGCCCATGATATTGTAACAAAGCCTAATTTCAAGCTAATTATATCTATGGTAAAGTGGAAGTGAATATCCATGATTAAAAATATTGTTATATTTAAGTTTGTGGTAAGTATTTGAGTTTTTTTTATGTACTTATTACTTAAATTTAAATATGATTATTTTAATATATAAGCTAAAATGGGTCTTAACTTATAACTACTACTTATATTAAGAAAATTCTTTTGATAGAAATCACATAAGAAAAAAATTTGGTCAACGCGTTTCGAACCAACAACTATGGTTCATCATCAGGACCAGATGAAGAGGCGGACCATGGCAAAGGCTTAAATAGAGAGCAATGTAGACAGCAGGCTTAAATAGAGAGCAATGTAGACAGCATAATTTCAAGTAACGGCTATATTTGAACAATAATATTTAAATTATGATATTTA